>JAJOZX010004210.1:0-50000 GCA_023014485.1 Bathynomus jamesi
GCTCTGTGCTGCCCTACAACAACGCATTGCTGCTTACAGCGACCTTCGAGAGAAATTTGGGTTTTTATCAGAAATCTCAAACAAAACGAACACTGAGCTTAAAGCATCTGCTGAAAAGCTTGTGTCTTCATATCCTAAGGACTTGGAGGCTGGATTGGAGTCGGAGCTTTTGCAGTTTGCACACCTTATGAAATCCATTCCAAGAGATTCACCTGAAAGTGCTCCTTCATCAGGTGGTGCAAAGGCTGCAAAAAGTCCTGAACTAGAAATGTATGAGATAATTCACAGACATGACATGGTAGAAACATTTGCTAATGTTGAAATTGTATTACGACTCTATCTCTGCATGTTTGTCACAAACTGCACTGGGAGAGCGATCATTCTCCAAGATGAAACTAGTCAAGAATTATCTAAGAAACACCATGGGGCAGGACCGTTTGTCTTCACTCACCCTGTTGAGCATTGAGCATGAGAAATTAAGGGTGCTTGATTTTACTGATGTCATCAAACAGTTTTCAAGTAAGAAGGCTAGAAAAAATCTTTTTTGACTGAGAAATAGTTAAGTGTACCGTACAAATTGCCTGCAATAAACAAAACCACTCATTGCATCATTTGCATGTCAGTCAAGTGGTATTCTCTTTAGTTAATGGTGTATTATTATAGTATTTTTTGTTAATGGTGTATTATTATAGTTATTTTTATTGTTAAGCTTCAAAAAAACAAATGTGTAATGTTCAACTATGAAATGGTAATTTGGCTAATTAATTATCAATAAATTGAATATTGTTTAAAAAGTAAATTTATTTTAACGCTTCGCTCGCCCATTGATTTGAGGGCCCCGTAAGGTCACCACTGGGGGATGGGGGTGTAAATCTTCATTTCAGTTAATTAAGCTAGCTTTGCGTAGTTTGGGGCCCCGCACTCCAACCGGCCTAGGGCCCCGCGCACCTTAAATCCGCCACTGGTTGAAGGTAAGGGGATATCGTGCGAAAGACTGTGACGAGTAGACAGATGAAGGAACTGAGTTTTAAAGGCAGTGAAAGCCGTAAGGTTTTCTCTGCCCCAATCAGATATAGTAGAAAGACCAGAGGTCAGGTGTACCATAGCCGTCCCACGCGGAGCATTGAGTGTCTGTTGAGAGAGACGCTTTGTGAAGCGGGTGGAGAAGTGAAGAAAAGAGTCATCGGCATAGGAGTGGATAGGATAGGAAGTGCGACTTAATGAGTCATTGATAAATAAAAGGAAAAGATTGGGTGACAGGAGAGAGCCCTGAAGAACACCACTATTAATAACTTTAGGAGAAGAACAGTGGCCATCTACAAACGCAGCTACAGATCGGTTAGAAAAGAAATCAGAGATGAAGGCACAGAAAGGACAGAAACCGAAGGAGGGCAGTTTTGGAAATTAGGGATTTGTGCCAGACTCTATCAAAAGCTTTTGATATGTCTAGCGCAATAGCAAAAGTTTCCCCGAAATCCCGAAAACACACACACACACACACACACACACACATATATATATATATATATATATATATATATATATATATATATATATATATATATATATATATGTATGTAGTATATATATATATATATATATATATATATATAATTTAGGGTGATGCAAAAAAGGGGTCAAATTTTTTTTTTTTTCAATTTTCAGGGAGACACCCTCCTATTTTATTCATATTCCTAAGAAAGCATTGTATGCGAAATTTGGGGTTGAAAAAGAGAAAATTAGAGGTTGCTACCAAGCTTTAAAAATAAATGTATATCAGTTTGTGCTCAAAAATATTGTTTTGTTGATATTTTCGCCGGAGCCGGTTTGATATGTACCTAGTTAACCTAGTTTGAAAAAAAACGATGACATTCTAGACTATAGTACGTAGTGAGCTCATAAAATAGTAAATAATAGGCACGCTGATTTCCGCACCACCCTCTGAGGTACAGCGTATAGCGCGTTAACTTTTTTTTATGTGGAAGTTTCCCCAGTAGGCATATCAAACCACTTATGTATGTTTATTTTCGTTTTTTGTGAAGCAAGAGTAATGTTTTCTTGTTTTGTTTGAGAGTGACGACCTGTAACTTTTAACAATTGAAGAAGGTATTGTTTCTGCTCTTCATCATTGGTTATCAGTTTGTTGTATTCCTCCATCAGTCGTACACCTCTTTCCGCAATGTCGTTTACCACTTTGAGTCCATATGCGATATCTCTTGCATTCGCATAACTTTCATCATCATTCCATTCTTCAGCATCTTTTTCAAGAAAAGTGCAAGGCACCTCTAGGATTTCAAAGAATCTTTTTGTGTTCGCAGTAACGAAATCCTGCAGTTGTTTCTGCCCAGCTGATTCAGGATTTATTGATGCTCGTTTGCTCGGTTTTGAGTCAACTGGTTTCTGCAGAGCATGCTTCATTTTGTTTTTTGTCTCATGCGAAACAGCTGAATCAAAAAATGCAAGCGCCACAAGCTCCTCAGAGAGGTACCACAAATGTCTCAAAAACTTATTGAGTGCAGCACTTGCAATTTTGTCATCCTTTTGCTTGTAGAGCTGCAGACTTTGCACAAAATGCAAATCTGAACGTGGGGCGCATGAGGTTATGGGTGCCAGGTACCACGATCTGATGTATATCGCAGCTGAAAAGCAGCAAACATCTCTCAGTCCTTTTTCCTCTCTCTCAGTTAGTTTAAACTGAGATTTAAACATCCAAATTTTAATGCAGTAAATTAGCTTGCCCATCCATCGTGCTCTGTGATAAGCTCCGGGTGCTTTAAAGCTGATTCCTGACTTGGGGGCACTACCGATGAAAATGAGCGTTAGCTCGAGCAATTCCTTGTAGTCATCACGAGGCTGCTGTTCATCAAGCTGAGCTTGAGCAAATTGAATGAGTTCTTCAGCATCTGAGATTTTCTCTGCAATGTTAGGGTCATCTGTTGCTGTTTGGTAATTGTTCTTGTCAATTTCCACCCACTTTGCTTTGAATCTCTTAAACAGTTGTATGTCAGGGCCACTAGAAGATGGCAAGGAGACAGAAACTGCAGCTTCTAACACTATTTCGAAAATATGATGTCGGCAAGCCAGCCACAGCATATCTTTATCCAATCTTTGCTCTAGTAACATACAAGCACCACTCTTAGAACCTGTGTTGGAGGCAGTGGTGTCAAAACACATGCCCTTCACTTGGTCAGATATATTCCACTCCAATACTAATGATGGACAGCATCTGCAATGTTTTGACCAGTTCCTCTGGCAAGTTTGGGAATACCAAGAAGCTGATAACTCCTTGGCCGGAAATTAGAACTGGCAGTCGATCAACATTTTCATGACCAGTAATATCTTCCAGTAGTTTGCCGTCCCAATGTATTTGGAGAGGGCAATTGTTTCGAAATCCTGCTTCAAATTTTCTGCCATTGTCTTGCGGTTCCTTTGTCTTGCTCTCCGTATCGATGAATAGCTAACACTGTATTCTTCAGGGTTTTGCCCAAGAGCATTGATTGTTGGGATCAAGATTTCCGAAGCAGCTCTATCACTTACTTTTGCAGCATCAAGAGATACAAGCATTGAAGAATCCATAAGCTTTGCACTCTTAGACTTTGATCTACTTTGTCTCGAAGTTGATGGCTGCTGAGGGTCAGCAACAAATTCTTCTTCTGATTTTGAACTATCTTCATTCAAACTTGAAGGACTTGAACTTGAGAGCACTGCTGCTTCGAAAACGGCTGTTTCCCTCTTTCTTTTCTTTTCAAGCAATGTTTCCTTTTCTCTAGCAATCTCTTCCATTTGTGAAAAAACTTTATCCACTCCAGACATTTTGCCTTTTCTTCCTTTTTGTCGTTGCAGCATCAAAAACTCACGATCTTTATCTATCTTTATCATGTCAAGAGCACTTGCATGTGCAATGTCAAACAGATCTTGCAAGTCATTTTGCCAGCTCTCTTGTTTTTGAAGTAATGCAGGTGATTGCTTCTTCTTATTATTTCTGTTCTTCTTTAGTTTCTCCCACTCGTTGAAAAGTTTCTTTACTCTCTCCACGACATGACATTTCAACACTGTTGGGATGCGTGCCTTTTCCCACACATCCATAACATCTCTAGCAGTCAACAAAGCCGCTGTTTTCACCTGTTGCTTTTTATTGATCTTGTAGTTCATAAACAATGCTAATGTTTCCCTTTTAGATGGAAGCTGGGTTTCTTTGAAGGACTCTATAGGATGTCCTATGAGCCAAACAACTGTTTTGTGACGCGTATGCCGCTCCATGAGTGCAACTCAGCAACTGCTATACAACCACTCTCAGCGAAGGCAGCAAAGATACTGAGTCAGTGACGCCGCACTTACACTGACGCGGCCGCCACAGTGACGTCACAGCAAAGAAATGATTCTAGAATGTTCGGCCACGGCGTCTATAGCAATGAAAGGGATGAGAAGGTTTACGGAAAGAGGTTCAGAGTCTGTTATGACTGCTATATGTTGCTGACTACCATTTTTTATGAAATCTGCAAAATAAATAAATGTACAATAAATACAAACTGAAAAAAACAATATACAAAATGTTCAATGGATGGTAGCAACCTCTAAAATGTCTTCAATTGTGCTGAAATTTTGCATGTTCAGTTTTTACACTAAATTAAATAAAATTAGAGGGTGTCTTCAAGTTTTGAAATGATAAGTTATTTTGCATCACCCTATATAATATATATACTGTGTGTGTGTGTGTGTGTGTATATATATATATATATATATATATATATATGTGTGTGTGTGTAATCAGACACCCGCTGCGCCTTCAGCATCAAAAACCTTTCGAAACACAACTTAGTTGGGGACGGGAAGGGATGGGTGTGTTACTAAAACCTTCCTTGATTTTCCCTTAATGTGTATATTAAATTTGGTACAAATTATCATAGGCGTTGAAGCTTATATAAACGAACAGGTAAAATTGTAGGTCCCCTCCGCCACCACGGAGGACATGCGCAATACACAATTACACACACGGTTAGGTAGACCAGCCATGAGTGGATCCTAGGATCTTTGTTGGTCTGAAACATTATATTATAACATCATATAGCATAGAACAGATAAACATCATCATCTCAGATATATATATATATATATAATATATATATATATATATATATAATATATTATATATATATACTGTGTGTGTGTGTGTGTATATATACACCATGCGACTATCGGACCTTTGAAAAACGAGAATAGTGCTTTATCTGATGATCTAACAGAAATATCTGATATATTAAGAACGCAGTACGAATCATCATTCAGTATCCCAAAAACCGACAAACTGATATGCGATAGAAACGCGTTCTTTGAAGAACAACTACAAGGGGAAAGTATAACGGACTTCGACTTTACGACGGATGATATTACACAAGCTATAGGGAAACTAAAAACACACTCAGCGGCAAGACCGGATAAATGGCATGCCACACTGATCAAAAACTGCAAGAATGCAATCGCTGAGACCCAACATTGGATATGGAAACGATCACTACACACGGGAGAAATACCGGACATCCTGAAGAGCGCGAACATAGTCCAAGTATATAAAGGAGGAGATCGATCCGAGGCCAAAAACTATAGACCAGTGTCGTTTATATCTCATCTCACTAAAATATTTGAAAGAATAGTTAGACAGAAAATCTATGATTTTTTGGAAACTCAGAAAAAATTCATTGATAACCAACATGGGTTTCGGTCAGGCAGATAATGGGAATAACAGGAAAAGTAGGGAAATTGATATATGATTTCCTTAGTGAGTGGCGGCAAGTCGTTACAGTACAAGGAGTATCTTCATCAGAATCAGAGGTCCTCAGCTCAGTACCACAAGGAAGAGTACTAGCTCCACTACTCTTCATAATCATGCTAACTGGCATAGATGAGGACGTTACCAGAGACAGCACAGTAACATCCTTTGCCGATGACACAAAGATCAGTAGAAAAATAAGAAACCCAGAAGATATAGGATCTCTACAAACAGACATGAACAGAATCTACAAGTGGACGGAAGACAACAATATGAAGTTTAACACAGAAATTTCAGCTGTTACTGTACGGAAAAAGAGAACACCTAAATTCCATGGAATATTATACCCTAAATGGACAGGAAATTCAGAGAAATTCTAGAGCAAAAGATTTAGGGGTTGTAATGACTGATGATGCGAAATTTGAAACACAAAATAAGATAGCAGCAAACAGAGCAAAGAGAATAACGGGGCAGATATTGAGAACCTTTAAACGAAGGGATAGGAATGTAATATTCCTCTACTGAAAACACTGATCATACCGAAATTGAGAGTACAAAGATAGTTCAAACGCCATTCAAATCAGCATCTCAAACCATTTATCTGACAATGTGTTCGATGTGCTGTCCCTCCACTTCGACGATTTTTCGCAACCTCATCCCAAAATTCGATACCACGCTGTGGAGAACCTCTGTCGGAATGTCGACGACTTGACGTTCAATCGCTCGCTGATTTCAGCTCCTCCAAAGTTTTTGGGTTGTTCTGATAAATTCTATCTTTGAGGTATCCCCACAAAAAGAAGTCACACGGGTTGAGATCAGGCGAATAGGCAGGGCAATCAATGCCGCTTCCACAGTGCTTCCGATAGTCCAAACCAATGATATTCTCTCGAAACTGATGTTAAACAAATGGCCTGAGTGTGTCAGCAAATTTTCATCGAATTCTATTCATTCGTTTCGAAGAAAATGTAAGTTAATGTTGGTAGGTACCTTTTCGGCCACCCTGTATGTATTTATTCGTTTCGGAGAAAATGTAAGTTAATGTTGGTAGGTACCTTTTCGGCCACCCTGTATGTATTTATTCGTTTCGGAGAAAATGTAAGTTAATGTTGGTAGGTACCTTTTCGGCCACCCTGTATATATATATATATATAAATTCCTCCGATGAGCAACTTCCGCATGTAAGAAATTATTAACAAGATTTTGATTTTTTCATTTTATAATTCTTTGTAGATAACAAATTCCGGATATAAGCAACTTCGGACATATGAAGTTCATTTAGGTGACAAAACAAATATTTATAAATGAAATTTGTATATATATATATATATATAATATATATATATATATATATATATATATATATACAGTGTGTGTGTGTATATATATATATATATATATATATATATATATGGAGAAGAGAAGGAAACCACTCTTCAGGAAGACGTAAATTTTTATTTCTTAACACCAAACCTCGTGAGCCCTTCTCCATTGGTAATGAGAAGGGCTCGCGAGGAGCCGAAACTGTATTGGTGTTAAAAATAAATATTTACGCCTTCCTGAAGAGTGGTTTCCTTCTCCATACTTCATCACGACAGTGCGTTATTTTTACATTATATATATATATATATATATATATATAGAGAGAGAGAGAGAGAAGAGAGAGAGAGAGAGAGAGAGAGAGAGAGAGAATAGGGAAAATAGACATTACATTTTTAAATAAAAGGGACGCATTTCTAATGTCAGTTTACATATCGTAGGAAAAAAATACCCTGATGGTTCAGTATACCAATCAAGATGAGGTGGAACTGGTATTGCTACATGTTTCCGAAAAAAGCCAGAGGGAGGCATGTCAGTTATTTCACAAACATGCCTCCCTCTGGCTTTTTCCGGAAACATGTCGCAGTACCAGTTTTACCTTCTCTTCATTGGTATACTGAGCCATAAGGGTATTTTCTTTCCTGAAATATGTAAAACTGACATTAGAAATGTGTTTGTTTCACTTTAAAAATATATTGTCTATTTTCCCTATGAGTCCATACTTCTGGGACATTCTATATATAGGCTTACCATATGTCCCGATTTGACCGGGACAGTCCTGGTTTTGAGCTCTTGTCCCGGCGTCCCAGCCGGCTTGTAATTCTGTCCCGGTTTATAATCGTTACAATTATAAACCGGGACAGTAACAATTATAAACCGAGACAGACCAGGGACGCCGGAACAAGAGCTCCAAACCCGAACTGTCCCAGTGAAATCGGGACGTATGGTAACCTATGTGTATATATATAATCACACACACACACACACACACACACACACACAATAGTCATTATTCAGAATTTCTAAAACTTGGTGTTTCATTTCATTTTCCGACAAAACAATTAAATTTTAATACATTACATTACACAACAAATCCTACAAAGAGAATTAATATTAGCTCTTTTCGTTTGAAAAGAATACATTTTTCATTTTCTTTTGAATATAAACTTTTTAAATATAAATAAAAACATTTTACCCTAAAAATAAGTTTAAATGGAATTGTAAATAGCCACTCTATCAAAAGCGCGCGTAACTCAGCATGGCAAGACGAGGGAAATACTGAGGGGAAACGATGGAAAATGATTTCATAATGACGGAAAATGAGAACGAAATTGTTTAGTTTTTATATTATTTTTCCTAAACCTACTGAACCTACGTATTTGCCAATTCTTTTGAGTTTTTAAATTTGTATTTCTTTCTATATATTTTAATGTTCTCCTATTGTTTACTATTATTTATCGTATATTCTACTTCATTGCTTATCTTTACTCCTTCATTACTGTAATGTGATCAGTTCCACTAAATATTTTTTTAATTTTTTCGATATATTCTATTTAATTTTTCATTATATATTGTATAGTTTACCCTCTTTTTATCCATTTTGCATATGTGCCAAGTCTTCCGAGTACTTTCACAACAATTATTATTATTATTGAAATGAAATGAAAATGTTTAATGGCAGTCCGTATGAAATATTATTATTATTATTATTATTATTATTATTATTATTATCATATCTCCTCCCATACAGAGATAAAATTCCATCCTAGAGTTTGTTTTTCTTTCAAACGCATTAGGAACAACGAACCAAACTGTAAAAATATTCACAGATACAAAACAAACGCGAGGAGATTGAAGTGAGGAACAAAAAAGAACGCGAAATAAAAGTGGACTTAAAACAAACATTCAGTAGCAGGGCAAACGAGGAAGAGTAGAAAGCCACACAGAAAAAATAAAATATAGTGCGTCCAAAAGGTATTTTTGCAGAAATAATTATATTGTAGATAGATAGGAACTTCTCGGATACCTTGTATGACCCAAAAAAAATTTACACCCTCCCAAAAACGGAAAATGAAATGTAAAGAAAATACTGGACCATTAAATTTAACATGGTAATGACAAATATATACATGAACCAGAAAAATTTAGCGAATTGCTTGAGAAACAATTCAACCATGTGTTTATTTTCCCTTAAATCGAAAAGAAAATAGAAAATATGAAAGAACTTTTTGACTCTCATACAAATCACTCAAAAACAGATTAGATCAGTGGTTCCCAAACTTTTATGGTGGCGACCCTGAATACAATATTGTCCTGGCCTGGCGACCCTAAACGCTGGTACATGCAGTGTTAATGACCAATCATTTTGATACGTTGCGTTTATATTCATATAGTTTGATTGAATCAGTCGTTGAGAATTTCCATCCCGCGACCCTCAGGAACACCTTCCGGACCCTCACTTGGGTCGCGACCATGGGTTTGGGAACCACTGGATTAGATAGTGCACCCTAAATGAAATTGAGTAGAATCGTAACTCAGTTTCTGGGTGCCACAAATTTTAACGCAAACTAATTCATTTATGAAGAAAGTATTCTACATTTTTTTACTTTAATTGCCCATGTAATTTTATTGTTATTAGCCTAACTTGCATAATGGAAACATTCCCACTATAACCTTAGTGTAAGTTTTTAATTTTATAAATTTTACGTTTTATTTTAAAGTAACAAGCCTCGCCTTCGGTTCCCTACCCTACGAGTAGGGCTTGTCATCACTTAGTGATCTTTAACGCTGCTCATTTTGATAGATCTGCCTCTAACGGGCGACTGAGCGAGAAACATTAGTTCCACTCACTTTACGCGAGTCAGCCAATCATAACAGGCAACTGAGCGAAAGAGATATTTGTTACTTCTCTCAACTCCGCTCAAAACTGCGCAACGTTTTTTATTTATGGATAGATGTATTGCATAGATGTATTGTACCGTTAGTTATATTATTAAACTCCAAAACTAGAAAATACTTCTTTGAGTGAGAAATTAGGTAGAAATTAACCCCAGAGTTAGGTACAGTATATAGGCTATTTCGTTCTATTAAAACAGTCATTACTCAAAATTTATATAACATAACGTTTCATTTTATTTACCACTAAAGTCCTTACATTAACATGACCCTACAAAAAATCATCCATAGAGAATCGACATTAGCTGTTGATAATTTCAAAGGAGGACTGTCTAAGTCAATCCTGAAAGTCTGGCAACCCCAACTGTGCGGTCCAAAATTAAAAAAAAAATTTAATGCATAACGTGACACCTATTTTCGCATGTTGTTAATGATACGCAATTCCCATTTGTACGCGATCATATTCAAGAAATAATATATCTGACAGCACGTGACAGTTAGAGATAAAGCAAACAGAATATGACGTGGAAGTATTACATATAAGTAACACGGTAATTCAAGACAAGATACGAGTTAAAAACAATAACATAAATTAATTATGAGAGCCTTGTTTAACAGACAACCTCGTATGGACCAGCCGGTCTATTGCTGCTTGGTGTCCTTTGTATGCCTTCGTATTCCTTTGTAACTTGCACCCTGCTATAAATAACAATTGTAGTCGAGGTTTATGCTTGTAGTTTTACTTGTATAGGGCTATACGGTAGAGTGAAATACAGAAGACTCAATTAATTAAGGCAAAACTGTTTTATCCATTAATTACTAAAAGTGTATGCATTCCTATATAGTTTATCTTCGCATTGTTTATCATTTCATTTTCGCCTTATACTCGTAGGATTTCTGTACTCTGGTATAAATTTAATCGCTAATATACCTTTATTCATTAGTATGCAATGTATATTCAAGCTCATTTCCCATTACTTTTAAATGTTACGGCTTACAAATCCCAAGTTCTAAAATTATTTTATATACTTCGAAGCTAACTCTTTTTGCATCTTTACACTTATGGAACTGTGGTTTATATTCTCTCTCTCTCTCTCTCTCTCTCTCTCTATTATATCTATATATATATATATATAATATATATATATATATATGAAAATTATTTCACGAAAGTAACACGTGAAAAATATTTATGATGAATAAAACCACGAAGGAAAGGAAACACAGAATGGTGCTCAAGCGCTTTCGTCTAATGACATCCTCAAGAACACTGAAGTACATAAAGAGTTACAGCTATATATACGTTACAGGAAAAAAAAAATATATATATATATATATATATATATATATATATATATACACAATAAACGGAGAAATAAAAATAAAAGTTAAACATTAAACGATTGTGGGAGGAGCATACAAATTTGTAAGGAAAAACTACCGATTTTTAGCAATTTTGCTCGAATCCAACACAAGATCAAATGAATTGTTTCCAACCAATGTTATAGTTAATTAAAAAAATAATAATAAATTGAAAAATAAAAATAAAACTTATAAGAGGAGCATACAAATTTATACTGGAAATCTGCCCAGGTTTTAGCACTTTGCCCTTCTTGTCTAAGTTCGATATATATAAAAATAAATTGAAAAATAAAAGTTATTAGAGTAGCATACAAGTTTACCAAAGGTTTAGCATTCTACCCTTCTTATCTAAATCCGTTCTGAAGGAATTCAAAACAACAGGATCGAGTTGAAAAAGACCTTTGCTTATGTTGAAGTTATTTGTAAGTTGGATAATGGCAGACTCAATAATATTTCTATTAATAATGTTGCTAGAGTGAAACAAAACTGAAGCATTATTCCAATCAATACAGTGGGATAACTCTGACAAATGGACAAAAAGGGCACTGGACGAATGTCCTGTTCTAACGGAATATTGATGCTGTTTTATACGTGTGTGCAAATTCTTTCCCGTCTGACCTATGTAAAAGGAATCACATTGTTTACAACCAATTTTATAGATAATGCCTGAATTATTGGTAGGGCTATTTTTTTTTACTATAATATTTTTCACAATATTGTTATATGAAAATACTACATTAATATCCAAAAGTTTAAGTACATTAGCCATGCCTAAAAAGCCCGGGAAAAATGGAAGAACTAAAATATTCTTTGACAAAGTACGAGTGTTATTATTCACACGATAGAAAGTTCGTTTTGCCTTGTTGAGACAAGATTCCATAAACGCAGATGCATAACACAGATCACTTCCTATACCGTTGATTTTTTTCCAATTCGGCATCGATGTATTCCGGACTGGCGATCCTATCGGAAAAAAAAAAACAATTTGTCCTACGTACACTTTTACTCGGGACATGACACCCCTACTAAGAAAGCCATTTTTTCTTCAATGTTTCTCCGCACCCTTAGGATCGCCTGTCCGGAATACATCGATGCCGAATTGGAAAAAACCAACGGTATTGGAAGTGATCTGTGTTATCCATCTGCGTTTATGGAATCTTGTCTCAACAAGGCAAAACAAACTTTCTATCGTGTGAATAATAACACTCGTATTTTGTCAAAGAAAATTTAGTACTTCCATTTTTCCCGAGCTTTTTAGGCATGGCTAATGTACTTAAACTTTTGGATATTAATGTAGTATTTTCATATAAAAATATCGTGAAAAATATCATAGTAAAAAATAGCCCTACCAATAATTCAGGCATTATCTATAAAATTGGTTGTAAACAATGTGATTCTTTTTTACATAGGTCAGACGGGAAAGGATTTGCACACACGTATAAAACAGCATCAATATTCCGTTAGAACAGGACAGTCGTCCAGTGCCCTTTTTGTCTATTTGTCAGAGTTATCCCACTGTATTGACTGGAATAATGCTTCAGTTTTGTTTCACTCTAGCAACATTGTTAATAGAAATATTCTTGAGTCTGCCATTATCAAACTTACAAATAACTTCAACATAAGCAAAGGCCTTTTTCAACTCGATCCTGTTGTTTTGAATTCCTTCAGAACGGATTTAGATAAGAAGGGTAGAACGTTAAACCTTTGGTAAACTTGTATGCTACTCTAATAACTTTTATTTATCAATTTATTTTTATATATATGGAACTTAGACAAGAAGGGCAAAGTGCTAAAACCTGGGCAGATTTCCAGTATAAATTTCTATGCTCTTCTTATAAGTTTTATTTTTATTTTTATTTTTCAATTTATTATTTTTTTTTAATTAACTATAACATTGGTTGGAAACAATTAATTTGATCTTGTGTTGGATTCGGGCAAAAGTGCTAAAACTCGATAGTTTTTCTTTACAAATTTGTATGCTCCTCCCACAATCCTTTAATGTTTAATTTTTATTTTTATTTCTTCGTTTATTGTGTGTATATATATATATATATATATATATATATATATATATATATATATATATATATATATATTTTTTTTTTATGTAATGTATATATAGGTTGTAACTCTTTATGTACTTCAGTGTTCCTGAAGATGTCATTAGACAAAAGCGCTTGAGCACCATTCTGTGTTTCCTTTCCTTCGTGGTTTTATTCATCATATATATATTCTTACTACGTTGGCAGTACAATGAACGTTAATTACGTTATTTATATAACTGACTGCTTGAAGCTCGAGGTCACCATGGTCTCTTTACAGATGAAATAAATAATATTACTATTTAAGGAAATTAATAGAGTGGGGTTTCTTCCTTTATTAACAAATATTAAATGACAAAAGATAGTAAAGGTTGCAATGGAGCACTGAATACATATACGTAAATTAAATGAAATTAAAATTAATGATTAGCTGATTATATCATGCGACAGTAAATTAAATGAAGTGCAATGATTGCGCGATGAAATAGGAATGGCAAAAAACGCCCTACGAAAGGCATTAATAATAATAGTCTTCACATAGTGGCTTTTCGCTTGCGATTGAAGAGGTTCCGAAGCGAGGGAAAGGCGAGGTCTACAGGGTGTTCCATTTAAATGGAACCATAGGGAATAATTAATAGTCTTTTTTTTCAAGATTTGTGAGGGTAAATGTAATAAAAGTAATAACAAGGTAATAAAGGTAAATAAAGGTAATAAATGTACCAATATCTTTTCCAATCTTTATCACTCCCATTTAAATGAAAGGATATTAGTACCTTTATTACCTTTATTTACCTTTACTATCTTTATTACCTTTATTACCTTATTTACCTTTATTACGTTTACCTTCACAAATCTGGAAAAAAATACATTATTAATTAGTCCCTATGATTCCATTTAAATGGAACACCCTGTATAATTATTAATATAATTATTAAACCTTTTTGTAAACAAGGACAATGCGCGAAGTTTTGAGATTTGCAATAAACTGCTACATTAATCGCTAAATTAAAAATGTTAGAAGCAATTACAGAATATTCACGTTTCACTAATTTTAGCACTTTAGTTGGTTGGTATACCAGACAAACATTTATTTGATTTCAGATTTACAATGAAGTGGTGCACAGAAATCTAATACAACAGTGTTCGTTGTCAGAATTAAATTAAAACAGCCATGATTCGATTCCCTCCAACAGCTAATACTAATAGTTTCAAATGCAATGGAAGTAAAATGAGTATTAAATGGATTTGCAGTTCCATTAACGATATTATTATGAGAAATTAATTGGTCATTATAATAGGGTGTCCATACGTCTCGGTTTTACGGGACAGTTTGTTTCGCTTTTGCATATTTTAAGAGTTATTAATTATATACTGTGCGATTGTGAAACTATAAGGTGTGTATTATTATATTTAGAATTCATTTACTCCGTTAAAAAGTGTTTTCAAAATAAGTCTATAGGCTATAGGGCATAGATCCACCCCTGTCCCAGTTTTTCAAAGCACAAATCTGGACACCCTACATTATAATTGTTTTTAGTTCCAACATGTTTGTTAACATGATTCCAAGAATTTTTGCTGTTATTTTTACATTTAGAAAATACGTTTTTCTAATAATTATTCTTGGAGCAAATGTAAGAAAGGTGGAATGATTTTTATATCGTTTTTATATCGTTTTATATCGTTTTTTGGGGGGTTTTTTTTTTGCCTAATTTAAATCAAAGTACCAAATATTTCTTTCTCATACATTGAAGCCAAGAAGGTCAGTGAGGGATCGCTTACATAGCGATGGGTCATTCTACGAATTTTAATGGCCTCAATTTTCCTTAGATGGGGGAGTGAGGAAAGCCATACCATTTATAAATGTGTACCTGCTATATATACGTAGTGTATATATGGTTACGTAGTGTCGGGTCTACCTAACCACATAGTGAAACTTACGTTTATAGGTTGAATTAAATAATTTATTGTTACTCAACAATAATGAACATTAATTTGCATACAATAAAATACCGTATTTGACGGCTTACAAGACGCTGCGCCGTGAAAGACGCACCTTAATTTTGGAAAGGTAAATTCAAGAAAAAAAAATTTTGATGCACTTTATTGTTAATAGAATTGATATGTAAAATTCAATAAAAAGAAAACCCAAAAGCCAATAAAGAAAGATAATATGATTATTACTCTTATTATTTGTTATTAATCAACTTCAGATTCATTACTGACACACTTGTGCTATTGATGTGCTGTATTGCCACTTTCGGCTTCTAAGACGCAGGGCGAGTTTTTAAGGTATTTATAAGGAAAAAAAGTGCGTCCTATAAGCCGACAAATACGGTACGTCATTTCCAGAAAAACAAAAGTACTTTCACTGTAATAGGCCAAGCTGACTTTCTAGGGTTAATAGTGCTACTAGTAAGCCTTGGCATTTCAGTTCTCTTGTTAAAGAAATTCGGTTTCCTTACGAAAGTATTTATTAACGACACTAAAGCTCCAATCCAGACAGAAATCAGCAACCTAGTAGTACTTATCCACCAAAAATCCCTTAATATTCTCAAAAGAAATCCTCTAAATTCGACACGGTTGGTAAATTAATATGGAATATAGCTGCATTTGGGGGATGAGCTAGAATAGAGTATTCAAATGCAAAAGCTCGCGACTCAACTGTCGGATTACTCCAGATATGGTCGGTCACAGACGATATAACCTTCTCCATTGGTAGAAGAAATATAAGTCGACTGGAGAATTAAAAATTTAATTACATATTGCTTATGAATGTGTCAAGTATGAGAGAACTGTTAATAAAGAATATTAAAAGAATTAATATCAATACTTCCTGCTATTATTCATTGCCTAACATCATCTTCCCAAAAGATTATAAAAAAATTCATTGTGAATAGCTTCATTATCATAAAAAATCTATAAATTGCCACGCCAATAGTAGTCCTACGAAGCCTTTTATATTAACATTCAGAAAGAGAGTTAAATTAAAATAGAAAAATTCTAGTACAGTATAATCAAATATATGTATTTCAACCAAATCTTTGTGATAATTCAACCTAATTCCACCTTCAACTGAATTTCAGTGAAATAAGACATTTATATTCCTCAGTACTAAACACTTTATCAGAAACTACAACTAAGCTTCATTGATAGTAGTAATATCAAGTTAGCTAAGTAAAGAAACGCAACTAAGTTATTAAAGTATAGACTCCTTATCACGGTATTTAATTTTAAAATTGTTATTAAAGACGGTGATAAGCGCAGAAATACAGGGTGAGCCGGAAAAAAAAGGCGTCTCCCCCCCCCAAATTATTTATGTATCAAGTTATTTCTGGAAACGTGTTTTTGGATTACCCTATATATATATATTAGCCAGTGCAAAATAAATTGCGTAAACATTATTAAAATTCATGAAAAAACACGGAAAATGAAGAAAAAAAAAGGCACACCTCGGCTAAAAACAAAAGAGTCGAGGGGAAATTTTTTTTAATAAAACATAGTAACCAATATAGTAAGTAGAAATTCATGTAAAATAAAAACATTTACAGATTAAATAACATAAGTACAGTGTACCAAATTTAACAGACGAGGATATGACACATATTCACAGAAAAAAAGAACCTAGCTAATTTTCCGTACATTACGTGAATTAAAAATACGTCAAAGCATTGAAGTCATTATTATTATTATTATTATTATTATTTATAAAGGATTTACATTTAATTTCCAATATTGTGAATAGTTTTTTATTTTCATTACTGAGTTTCTTAATAATAATAATTCTAGATAAGAATTTGCAGTATGCTAAGAATACTGTCTTCATTTTTCTTCTGCTGACGCGTTTCGTTCATATACTTTAAAATTATGTATAAAGCTCTGAAGATGTTCAAAGTAAAATGGGTTATATATATATATATATATATATATATATATATATATATATATATATATATTTTTTTTTTTTTTTTTTTTTTTTTTTATACAATTTCAAATTAATTTAAGAATTTTCGAAAGTTCATTAAATTTTATATTAATTTTCGGTTTTTTCATTTTAATGTAAAAGGCTTCGGCAATTTTTAGTTTTTGTACGGTATGTGATGATGATGAGTATAAGATTTGAAAGTTTTGCGAGATATTTTTTAAATTTAATATTTTATGATCTACTCTGTAATGTTCGTTAATTTTACTTGGACGATATTTATGTTGGTATGCTCTCTCTTTAATGTGGTTTGTGGTGTAACCAATGTAAGTCGACTACAGTCAACTCCAGGACACGTAAATCGGTACACCACATGATGTTGCTTATCAGGGTTTTTGTTACGTGTCGAAAAATGGTTTGACAACTTTTTGTTTTTTATAGTATATGTTAACATTGATAGTTTTTTCTTTATCCATTGGTTTTATGTTCCTCTTTAATATATTGTTTAGACATTTTTCTTCATGTTTTAGTCTTGTTGGGTTTGTTGTTTCGAAGTAAAATTTTATACCTGTATTTTTATTTTTATTTTCATCCTCCTCCTTATTTTTGTTATATAAATTTGTTAGAGTTCGGTTTGCATGTCCTGTAGTTGACTGTACGTCGACTTACATTGGTTACACCACAAACCACAATAAAGAGAGAGCATACCAACATAAATATCGTCCAAGTAAAATTAACGAACATTACAGAGTAGATCATAAAATATTAAATTTAAAAAATATCTCCCAAACCTTTCAAATCTTCTACCGAAAATTAATATAAAATTTAATGAACTTTCGAATATTCTTAAATTAATTTGAAATTGTATCAAATTTACAATAAAAAAAAAAATATATATATATATAACCCATTTTACTTTAAAATTATGTATAAAGCTCTGAAGATATTCAAAGTATATGAACGAAACGCGTCAGCAGAAGAAAAAATGAAGACAGTATTCTTAGCATACTGCAAATTCTTATCTAGAATTATTATTATTAAGAAACTCAATACTGAAAATAAAAAACTATTCACAATATTGGAAATTAAATGTAAATCCTTTATAAATAATAATAATAATTATTATTATTATTATTATCATTATTATTATTATCATTATTATTGTTGCTGTTATTATTATTATTATTATTATAATATGATGTATTAATTTTAACATTTTAACTGCAGTTAAAATATTATTAAGTTTATTGTTAATTCCCTTTTAATACTATATATTTTCCATAACCTTGGTTTTGACCTTGGTTTTGCTTCCGCCCGAATTGTTCATTCTGACGAAGGTCAAGCTTGTCACTCCACCTTAGACTTACAGCTTACTATAGAGATCTTTGACTATTACGTAATACACGTTTTCAAATTAAGACGAAACTTGACGAAAAATTGCATTTTTACATAAAAATTTAGATTTTTTTTTTACACATTTCAAAATATTAATATTATTTTTTGTCTTTTCGATTAATGTTCCTTTCCATTAATGTTTCTATTAATGTTTTCTATTAATGTTCCTTTCTATTAATGTTTTCTATTAATGTTCCTTTCCATTAAGGTTTCTATTAATGTTTTCTATCAATGTTCCTTTCTATTAATGTTTTCTATTAATGTTCCTTTCTATTAATGTTTTCTATTAATGTTCCTTTCTATTAATGTTTTCTATTAATGTTCCTTTCTATTAATGTTTCTATTAATGTTTTCTATTAATGTTCCTTTCTATTAATGTTTTCTATTAATGTTCCTTTCTATTAATGTTTCTATTAATGTTTTCTATCAATGTTCCTTTCTATTAATGTTTTCTATTAATGTTCCTTTCTATTAATGTTTTCTATTAATGTTCCTTTCTATTAATGTTTTCTATTAATGTTCCTTTCTATTAATGTTTCTATTAATGTTTTCTATCAATGTTCCTTTCTATTAATGTTTTCTATTAATGTTTTCTATTAATGTTCCTTTCTATTAATGCTTTCTATTAATGTTTCTTCTTTCATTTCAGCATTATGTTGATTATATGCAATGCTGTGAGATATTATAATTTTCTATTGTATATTATTTTACAGAATTTTGCTTTTTCCTATTTCCTTTCTTTGTAAAAATATTTTACTTTTCTTACAAAAATCTTCTTATATTAAAGAGACCTTTTTGAATATATTAATTTAAAAGAAAAGTAGTTTCATTTATTGTTTAAAAGGTTGTCCCTCCGTATTACTTTTACTAATTTAACATTTTTTGTTCACGGGTGACGTTCTTGTACTGTACATAATGAGTTTTAACACTGACTTCTATTTTATAAAGTGAGTGAGAGGTGCGCAAATGGAGGTACTACTGTAGATTTCTGAGACTCTTCTTTTACCTTATTATCGACTGCAACCCGAAGGCGCCGGAAATAGGACATTCGGTGCGGTTTTTATGTGGGTATGTGGGTGGGTATGTTGCCAAGATAAGTGAAGGATCACCAAATTTTGTATAGGGGTTGCTAGGTAAAAATCTAGAAAGACGCTTAAAGGCTTGTAAAAAGGTCAAAGGTCAAGGTCATAAGGCCAGTAAACGTGTTATCCCTCAAACCTTGCCGCATTAAAGGGTAAAGGTAGGATCAGGAAACTTAGGTCAGAGATTTCCTTTCTTATACTCTAATCATTCTATAACTTTTAAGTATATACGTCAAGGTCGAAAGGTCACTAAGGTCATATTAGTTCGCCACTCAATTACATAAAAGTGGTTCAAGTTATGATAACCAAGCATGATGTATCAGTTTACTATGTGATATGCTAGTCCTATATCAAAAGGTACCATTAGTAGTATCCGTGCATTTAGTTCGAGCAGTTGCCATGGAAACGAGGGAAAAGGGGTGAGGGGAAACGTGTAGAAATGAAAAAGGGGGTGAGTGTATAAAAGGAAAAGTCGGGAAAAGTGGAAAAGACCAAAATTTTAAGCACATCAATGGGTTTGATAAGGAGGATGATCATAAGGTTGAAGGGCTGAGGGTAATGGGTTCTAATTAAAGGAGATAAGGGGAAAAATAAATATATTCTATGGGAAGATATACCATTTATAAATGTGTGCCTTATATATATATATATATATATATATATATATATATATATATATATATATATATATATATTAAATAAGAAAATTAAGCAATTTTGTATATACGAGTACATAATAATATATACAAAGAGATGAGAGAGGAACAAATAAAAATATAACACTGAATGAAGACATAAAAGAAAGAAAAGAGATAAGTAAAATTTGCGATATCGTAAAACTACCCAACGAGGATAATGCTAAAAGGATAAAAACTAAAAACATAGAAAATAAATGGCCGACAAGAACTAAAAACGTAAAAAATTACGATGATAATAGTAAAAATAATTATAATGATAACGAAAATAATAAAAATAATGATAATGATATAAAGACGACCAAAATTAAAAACAGAAAATAAACAGGCGACGAGAAATAGAAACGTAGAAAATATCGTGTGTAAATACTAGTGGTGCACCGATTAATCGGTATGCAAAGTGCCGATACCGATTAATCGGTGCACCACTAGTAAATACTATGCAAAAGGGCACTGCAGATATCGGGATGGGGATGCATCGCGCGTTATGTAACTTACACTACACAAATGGATATTGCAAATTTGAAAACAAGTGCAAGTTCCACCATCTTACTGTCTGCAACACCTATGCAAGATATAGGAGGTGCAAATTGAACAAAAATCCCGTTACCACCACCCTCAAAGGAATGCGACAGGTGAGCAGGCAAAACGAGCATCAAAGAAGGCTACCAATTTTTAGACGTAGCCAACACAGTTCAACTGTTAAATACGATCCAGCAAATATAAAGTCTTCCGACAAATACAGGAATCCGAGATCCATACAGAAGGCACACACAAAGACATTTCACGCGATATCAGGACAACAGGTATCGAAAAAGATAAAGAGAGGGAAATTCTTGGACGATCACAAGGCAACGAAATAGGCACCACCATTGGAAAACGAATCGGAACTACATAAATAGAAAAACGATAGCGAAAAAAAATATATAATTTTAGCCAACATTCAGGGCCTTAAATCAAACCATTCCCCGGACAAAGTCACATACCTGAAAGCACTCATGCAAGAAACCGGAGCAGACTGCATGCCGAGCCAGCTTCTGCGTACAATCTATAACTGTAACCATCCAAATATTTTTGGTTGACATGTTAAGAACACTGATCATATGCGCTAGAGTTACAGCCATAAAGCCGCAACCCCGACCGCTTCTTGTATCTTTTCTGTAAATATGATTACGCATAAAGTTTAAGGTGTATGGTGAAGTGTCATGGCTCTCAACACGGAAGACGTGGTCAGTATCAATCGTAAAATTCTCTATGTTGAATTTTGTTCCACTCAGCATCAACCCCTCAGTACGTGCGAGGATATAATCAATATTCTTTTCCATTAGGTGCTTGTAGGGTATAATTACCCAAAACAGACCACCGTCCTCATCATTAGTGTTATAGAATAGAGAATAGGGAGAGATAATTAATTAATAAATGTCTTGCAAAGATTTAATCACGAGGAGCAAAATAAGCACAGGTGCGTCCATTGACGAAATTAGTAATGACTAATGTAAACTGGATATGCAGACAATATTAGTGATGAATAATGTAAACTGAATAAGCAAATCAAAATCTAAATATATAAAAGCAGTAATATGTATGCAACTCTTGACTTATAGCAGAAGTTAGCAATGCAAATTGGGTTATGTAACTTAGTCAAGACGTCACATGGTGGTAGCTCTTTGAATTATTTTGTAATACTTATAAAAAGATACTCTGTAATACGTTTATTACGTCAATGAATTCCGGTCAGTGAAATATAACATTTATATAAGAGATGTTTGTAGTAATATTTTCAGACTTCTCGGGCCGGTGTGCAGAGTCTCCAGGCCTTGGCACGACTAGCGTGGGTTCTGTTTGTTTAGCTTATCAGTTACTTTGGAAACTTGGAACTCTAAGATAAACTATATTGTAACTTTAAGTTAATCTATATTGACAAAGTTTATTTAAACCTTTGTTCATAACTATATCTGGCTGAATTGATTTCCAAGCTTCTTGGAACAATAACATTATAAAAACTTGGATTATTTTTCATTATTAAAACCATATTCGAAATTTATCGAATTTCGCCTAGTAAATTGCACTCTTGAGGAAATTCAAACAATTGCACTCTGAGAAATCCTGAATAATTGTTCGCCGAGAAATATATACATCGCACTCTGCAGAAGTAACAGAATTTTCCAACCTCAAATTTGTTTTAGGGATCGCCATTATTCTGACGGGCACCAATCGAAAGACACCGACCTGAACCATCCATAAATGAAAAAGACGACCACCCTAAAATATTAGGTTCAAAACAAAGTGTCATCCTCATCTGGGTTTCCCGCCCTTCATTACGCTGAAGAGCGTATGCCACAATGCGATGAACTACATTGCGAAGTCCTTGTTCGAAACCATTAGGATAAGCGATTCGTGGATTAACCGTAACTCTGTACCTGCTCGTAAACAGTACGAGGTTGTTACTCACACTGTATAACAGCTTCATTGAGGCCCCCCCGTCTGAAGGACGAGTTGTTGTTGTTCTTGTTGTTGTGTGGGCTGTAGATGGGCAGAAGAAGACGAAGAAGAAAGGCCTTGGGGCGGTGCCTAGGATGTGGAAGGTTGTGGTGACGCGAGACCGTTTAAGTTGTTTGATGTTTGGGGGTTTGGTGACGAAGGGAACAGTGTTGGTGGTGACATTGTGTCCTTAGAATTGTACAAATTCGGTCTTGTGCGCTTAGCATCCACACCTGATGTGGGTGTTTTTTCAGTCCACAACCAACGATCGTTTAACTCCCTCGGAGGTCGATGGTTCATGGATAGTTCTTCGAGTGGGTCTTCATAATTACATCTGAGATGGTGGGTTCCGATGAGGTGTCTCTCATTCCTTCTGAGTCCTCAACAAGTTCTACAAGTTCTTACCGGTTAGGACCACCATTCATCGTTCTCGAAAAGAATACCAAGAAAAGATTAGTGAATATAAGGAATGACTTATAAAAAATCTTTATATTTGGTAAAAAAAATCACTTAAGAGCGTGTCACGCAAAAGGTGGAGTCTCTAGAAAAGTTCAGATTCACAAGTCCATCAACATGTACTATAAGTGGTCCCACAGGGTGTGGTAAAACTGTGTTTATGCTTAAAGTTATTAAAGATAAAAATCATAATTTTAAGCGTTGTGCCCACCTCATACTCCATGGGGCGGGTACATTACAGTTGCATTTCCACTGTGGCTGCAATGGCATATACACTGGCAGCTCTTGCCAATTAGTGTAAAGATTAATGAGCACAGAGGTATTAGCAGCCGCACTTTGTTACCGCGAAAGAAACCATCAACATGTTCAGTCAACAACCTTGAAAAATTGGTAAGAATTTTGTTTAAAGGACGTTTCCTTTTTCAAACCAGCTTAGACCGAAATAGATCTGCGTATTTTGGAATCACTGTATATTTATAAGGCAAATGATCTAGGTCTAGGGTGTCCAGATTTGTACTTGGAAAAACCGGGATAGGGACGGATCTATGCCCTATAGCCTATAGGCTTAGTTTGAAAACACTTTTTAACTGAGTAAATGAATACTAAATATAATAATACATACCTTATAGTTTCACATTCGCGTAGTATATAATGGAAAACCGGGACGTATGGACATCCTAGGCCACAAATCCCATTAAAATTAATACAATTCAATTAAGTTTCAGATTAAATTTTAGAGGATTTTTCTTTTTTACTTCTGATTGTTTTGTGGCTTTTTAATTTTTTATTTACGAAAATTAATTCACAATTACATTATTATAATACCTATTCTTAGCTTTCTTAGCTTCCATTGTAAACGAATTTAATCGAAAAATATCCTTAGCCTAGCTTACCATGTAAATTTCTAATGCATTGTTTAACCATATGTATAGCCGTAATCATAGTATTAAGTGGAAGCGTTCTGAAGTTCTCTTTAAAAACAAAGATATAATTGAATGGAATATTTTAGAATGGGCATTCATCCATTTTAAAAATAACTTCAATAACAGTTCGGGAACGTATAAAATTGACAATATCTTGTTAAAATATCTTTTGCCGTTTATCGATATTTATTCACCTTGTGCTAATCTCCTTTTACTTCTTTGTTTTAATGTACATAGGCATATATTTCTGTCATCTTGCCTTTTTCCTTCATTTCCTGACGAGGTGTACTGTTGAATACACGAAAGACCTTGGAATCATTTTTCCTCTTCTTTGTGGGTATGCATTATATATATATAAACCTGTTATAAAACGCCTCACTAGAAAACCCCCCGTTTCTTATCAAGCCACAAATAGCTAAACACACTATTTCATATAATGTAATAAGTAGCTTCCTAAGTATAAAACAGTGTTGGTTTACGTCGTCGTCGTCGTTGGCCTAGGCAAGCTACGGCTTGGGACCGTAGCGCATCTATCCGGTATAGGTTAACCTGGATGATGTAGCCATAAGCACTGCCGCTAGTTAAGTGCCAACCAGTGATTATCTCACTAGCCGTATTGAGTCCGTTAGGCGAAACTGCGACAGTACCAAAGGTGGAAAATATAACCTTTGGTTTTCTATTGTTTATTTGTAAAATGGACATGGTATTAGATTAAAATAAATATTTGAATATAAATAATTAACTGACAATTGTGATATATAATTAATTATGTTTACATACAATAAAATAATATAGTATACATAAAATTAGTATTAATGTGGTTCACAATTGAATTATAATGGGGTAACTAATTTAAAATGAATTTATACTCTTCCGAAATTCAAGACGGTAAAATTAACATTTATCTTGAAACTAAAATAAGAGTATTCACTACACACTCCCCACCAGAGAGGAAGTTCAAAGAGTTCCGAACGACACTGATTTCCTCTGGACCTTTTTGGTAGCTACATGTACCTCACTTAAGGTTGATTCCAAAAACGCAGGCTTAAGACGATCGATAGAAACCTTGTCGACCTTGGAACCGCGCTGGATGAGGAATGATTTGCGCGTACGTCGGAGAACTTCATAGGGTCCGTCATATGGACATTGGAGAGGCCGTTTTGGGACAGGTACACGAACGAAAACGTGGGTGCAAGACTGGAGGGCTGGGGAAACAAAGATGTTCTGTTGGCTAGTCAATCGAGGGGGAACAGGCTGAAGGGACTGCATGTGAGAGGAAAGTGTTTGAGCGAATTCCGTAGGATCGCATGACTTATCCCCTGCAGTGAAGTAGCCACCTGGTAGCCGCAGTGTTGTTCCATAGACTAGTTCAGCCGCTGTAGTCTTCAGATCACTCTTAAATGCAGAGCGAATACCAAGCAACACGAGTGGAAGCTTATCCATCCAATGGGAGTCTTCGTGACACATAAGGGATGACTTCAGCTGGCGATGGAAGCGTTCGACGAGGCCGTTAGCTTGCGGATGATACGCACAGGTATGCGCATGTACTGTACCCAACAAGCTGGTAAACTTCTTCCAAAGCGAAGACTCAAATTGGCGACCTTGGTCAGTGATGACTTTTGTCGGCAATCCAAATCTTGATACCCATCCATGAAGAAAGGCTCTTGCAACAGTGTCCGCTTGGATATCAGGAAGTGGGATGGCTTCAGGCCATCTGGAAAAGCGGTCGAGACAGGTGAGCAGATAACGTTGGCCTTGAATCACTGGAAGAGGGCCAACAATGTCTACATGAATTACCTCAAATCGCTGGGATGGGGGCGGAAATGCGTCAAAGGGGGACCTGGTGTGCCTTTGGACTTTGGCACGCTGGCAGGCAAGGCACGTTTTGGTCCAATGTTTGACATCCTTCCGCATCGAGGGCCAAACAAAGCGAGAGGTAACCAGGTGTTGCGAAGCACGGATACCAGGATGGGAGGGCTTATGAAGATCCGTGAAGACTGCTTGTCTGTGACATGGAGGGACATAAGGGCGAATAGCAGCTGTTGATACGTCGCAATAGAGGGGCACAGACAATCCTGGCATACTCATTTTCTTGAGGGAAAGTGAGTGAGTGGAGTCTTCTCTGAGCAGGTCTTGTAGTTCCGTATCCTTATCTTGATCCTGTGCAATAGCATTCCACAGTGTAGAGCTGAGGGTAACAGAAGTAATCTCTATTCTTGAAAGTGCATCCGCTGGAGTGTTCAAGACACCTTTGATGTGGCGGATATCTGTGGTAAATTGCGAGATATAATCGAGTTGCCTGATGACTCTGGGAGAGTGGTTACAGCTGTTTTTATTGAAGACAGTGACCAAAGGTTTGTGGTCGGTAAAAAACACAAAACTCTCGGCCTTCAAGGAAATGTTGAAAATACTTCACGTTTAAGTAAATAGCAAGAAGTTCACGTCCGAAAGCACTATAACGCGTTTGGGCTGGCTGCAGCTTTTTCGAGTAAAACGCGATGGGTGCTTGTTGACCGTTAATGGTTTGTTCCAACACCCCACCGATCGCAACATCTGATGCATCGACCGTCAGAGTTAGGGGGGCATTACTGATAGGAAATGACAGAGACAATGCACTATTGATAGCATTTTTGGCATTGTCGAACGCCTGTAAACTATCGCTACACCATACCAATTTCGATACCTTGCGTTTGTGTGTGATCATAGCGTGTAGAGGAGCAAGAACACTGGCACAGTTTTTAATGAACTTGTGGTAATAATTTACCAAACCTAGAAACCGACGTAACTCACGCTGATTATTTGGCATAGGGTAATTGTTTATCACTTCACACTTGTCCTGAAGGGGGGTAATTCCGTGCTGCGAAATCGTGTGACCAAGAAATTCCAAGGTTGGCTGTGCAAACACACACTTAGATGCATTAATAGTAACACCGTATTGTTCTAAGCGTTGAAAGAGGAGTGAAAGATGTTCCTTATGTTCCTCTTCCGTTGAGCTGGCCACAAGCAAATCATCGATGTAGGCATAAACAAAGTCTAAGCCTCTGGTGACCTCATCTATAAACCTCTGAAAGGTTTGCGCAGCATTCCGTAGCCCGAACGGCATCTTCACAAATTCGAATAACCCAAATGGTGTACAAACTGCAGTCTTGGGAATATCCGAAGGCTCTACGGGAATGTGGTGGAAAGCCTTAACGAGATCGATTTTACTGAAGATAGATTTGCCGTGGAGAAGAGAAGTAAAGTCTTGGACATTTGGTACCGGATATCGGTCCGGGATGGTTGTCGAATTCAAAAACCGGTAATCCCCACATGGTCTCCAGTCTCCTGACTTCTTCTGGACCAGGTGTAGGGGAGAGGACCAACTGCTTTTGGAAGGTCTTATTATCCCAAGATCTATCATAAGCTGGAATTCCGATTTGGCAGCTTTCAGTTTGTCCGGGCAAGACGTCTGGGTTTTGCAAACACAGGGGGACCTTTTGTTGTAATGTGATGGGTAATGGTGTGCTTAATGGTATCACCCATCTGCATCGGTTGAAGAATTCCTGGATATCGCTGGAAAAGGCACTGGTACATGGAATTAGGGGGAACGAGGGAAAGTGCAGAGTTCGAGGCGTCCGGAAGGGCAACCTGTTTGGCAAGAACAGAAAGCAGTGTGGCCTAGTCGCATAAGCGTCGCTTGTCAAGATCCACCAGGAGTTTGAAATGCTGGAGGAAGTCAGCGCCGATTATGGGATGCCGCACTTGAGCACAGATGAAAATCCACTTGAAGGATCGGTGAAGGCCCAAGTTTAGTTCACGCGACTGAGTACCGTACGTGGGTATGCGTGAACCGTTAGCAGCGTATAGAGGCGGAGATTCCGAGTGCGTATGACCAGATTTTTGAGGGAATACACTGACTGACGCTCCGGTATCAACCAAGAAATTGACACCAGAGTTCCTGTCCTTTATGAATAACAGGTTGGCAGTGCGAGTACTAGACGCCATTAGGACTCGCTGCTGGGGTTTTCCGACGAAAAATTGCAAGGGGAGATGCACTTCCTAGCCTTCTTTCCGAATTTGGAGTGGTAGAAGCAGATCTTCCCGGAACTCGAACGATGCCTCTTCGTAAATCTTGACCGAGAATGGCTTCTTTGCCGTTGATTTTGTAGCAGAGAACAAACGTGGTTGAATTGTTGACTTAACTTTTTCACTTTCAACTCCAGTTCCGATTGTGTGTTCACGTTGTTGACCGGAGCTGTGTCAATCTCCACTACTTTGTCGGCAGTTTCTGCTAGTTTATCAACTGGAGTAGCAGGATCCATAGTGGCCAAGACACGCTGAGCTGATGGAGGAAGTTTCTGCAAGAACAACTGTCTAAAGATGTCCTTATCGAAGGTTTGTGCGCGTTCGCCTAGAGCGCACTGCATAGCCCTCAGCATTTGAGTGGGCTTACGGTCTCCAAGTTCTTCTTTTGAGATTAACTGATGTAGTTTCTCACGCTCGGAGACAGTGGTGCGGCACAGGATGGCAGACTTCAGATCGGTGTACGGGTCCTCACTCGTGGAAGTAGATACGATGACGTCACGGACTTCAGAGATGATGCTCGCTGGTAGAGAGGACAAAACATGATCGTATTTTGTCCTGCTAGCGGTGATCCTTCCCAAGTTGAATTGTGATTCCACTTGGTGGAACCAAATAAATGGATCACCCGGCCAGAAGACGGGGAGCTTTACGCTCAAGTGGGAGATGGCACCAGCGTCGTCAGGCATCTTCTCCTATGCTTGCTGACGTACAAGCAAGACGACAAGTTACCAACGAAGGAGTGGAGGTTGAGACGAGCGCAGGCACAGAGCGCACGGGCAGGGGTGAGGGGCAGAGGGCACGAGCGACATTACAGTCTGGTCCTAGTCGCTCGGGTGAAGGGGGTGGTGGGCACGAACGACGTTACAGTCTAATCCTAGTCGTTCGGGTAAAAGGGGTAATCCAGCTCCGGGGTCACCAATTGTTGGTTTACGTCGTCGTCGTCGTTGGCCTAGGCAAGCTACGGCTTGGGACCGTAGCGCATCTATCCGGTATAGGTTAACCTGGATGATGTAGCCATAAGCACTGCCGCTAGTTAAGTGCCAACCAGTGATTATCTCACTAGCCGTATTGAGTCCGTTAGGCGAAACTGCGACAGTACCAAAGGTGGAAAATATAACCTTTGGTTTTCTATTGTTTATTTGTAAAATGGACATGGTATTAGATTAAAATAAATATTTGAATATAAATAATTAACTGACAATTGTGATATATAATTAATTATGTTACATACAATAAAATAATATAGTATACATAAAATTAGTATTAATGTGGTTCACAATTGAATTATAATGGGGTAACTAATTTAAAATGAATTTATACTATTCCGAAATTCAAGACGGTAAAATTAACATTTATCTTGAAACTAAAATAAGAGTATTCACTACAACAGCATGCCACAATCAATCGTTTCGCTGCCCATTATTTAACACCACCCTTACTTATCCCCACGATTTACGCCTACATATATAAGGCAGTGTACCACACCCAGCGTCAGAAGTTTATTCTCCTCGGCTTGGCTCACTAAGAGAGCCAAGTTCGGTATCAGCTTCATCTGCTAGAGTCGACATTGGCCTGGTAGATAATAAAGGTGATAGAGTGCACATAATACCGAATAAGAAACCATCCGACATTTAAGTGCCAACCTGACCAACTAGACAATCTCCTAACTACCGAAAAGAGAACCCACACAGTAAGGTCATACCATCAAACCACACAAAAACACCTCGTTTATATATGATAATAAAACCCCACTCTAATAGACAGAGTTTATTTCCACAACAGTTTCGATGCCCACTGGCATCCTCGTCGGGTGGATACAGAAAAACGAGTTCGTTTTTCTGTACCAACCCGAAGAGGATGCCAGTGGGCATCGAAACTGTTGTGGAAATAAACTCTGTCTATTAGGGGGTTTTATTATCATATTTTGACCTTCACGTAGAAAAGAAGTTTTTTGCACCTCGTTTATAATATGTATACACAGTATATATATATATATATATATATATATATATACAGGGTGCTTCAGGAGGAAAGGTCAATACTTCGGGAGGTGATAGTATCGGTCATTATGAGAAAAAAAGTTCATAAATTATGAACATGTGTCTAATTCTGAATGGTTACGGAGATAGAGCTGTTTGAATCTACAAATACAAAAGCGTTGTTAATGGTAATCAAGAGAAACCAATTACTGTTTCTAACATTTAATGTTTAAACATTGGCATTTTGAATGGTATCAGATACAGAAATGACAAATTTGTCACAGTTTACAATACGTTTTCGAAAATCCCACCGTCAACCTCAATGCACTTTGCAACTCGTGTGCGAAGATCGCGTGTTGTTCGTCTGAGTTGACCTTGACGTTCCTTTATGCGGGCAGCAGCATCCAAAATGCGCGGGAGCAATTCGTCTCGTGTATCTACCTTTCTTTTGTAAACTTGACTTTTCATCCACCCCCACAAACAATAATCTAACGGAGAGAGGTCTGGAGACCTTGCTGGCCATTGAATGGGACCACCGCGGCCGATCCATCGACCAGGAAAAGTTTGGTTTAGGTATTGCATCACCAGACGGGTAGAATGTGGAGGAGCTCCGTCATGCTGAAAGTACACATACCAGCGCGTGTAGCCAAAGGAACATCTCCAATAGTCCTGGCAATTCATTTTGCAGAAATTCTAGGTAACTTTGTCCTGTAAGACGATTCTCTAAAGTCTAAAGCAGTGATGCACAAACCCTGGCCCGCGGGCCAAATGTGGCCCCCACCTGTCTTTCAGTGGCCCCACGGGTCTTTTCAATTCAATGAAAAAGTTAGAATATAAAAGTGACCCAATTTATGACTTAGATGGAAAGTAAGTAGACTAATACATTTAGTTATTTTCTTCGCTTGGCCCTCACATCAAAAACGTTTGTGCACCACTGGTCTAAAGTAACAGGGCCAATCAGCTGATCATCGATGATACCGCACCACACATTGGCAGAGAAGCGATGTTGAAAATTTGTTTTCACAGTGGCATTTGGATTTTCGTCTGACCACCGATGAGAGTTACAAGTGTTGTTGATACCGTCACGGGTGAAAGTAGCTTCATCGGTGAACAGTATTAATCGAAGCAATCGGCGATTGGCATTTACCTAATGACAAAATTCCAGTCGCATGGCAGCGTCTCCTGGTTGAAGGTGTTGTACACGCTGTACATGATATGGATGCAAGCCTTCCTCACGTAATGTTCGCCATACTCTTGTGTGTGGTACACCGAAACGTGTAGAAATTCTTCGTGAGCTAGTAGTAGGACTACGCTCTACCAACTGAAGAATGTTTTCCACTTCATCCACATCTTGTTGACCTTCACGTTCAGATGAAACATGAGCGCTGGGAAGTGTACCAATCTCACGCAATGTGTTGAAAACCCTGGTAAACACTCTTCGATCCGGAATTCTGCGGTTCGGAAACCCGCGACAGTATTCTGCAACAGCAGCTGTTGCACTTTCATCGCAAAAACCGGAGACATACACCATATCGGCATATTCGGCATGTGTGAAGGTGTGTGGCATTCTTAACACTGCTTCAAACACCAAACAATGTCACTCACAACAGTCAGCTGTCGATTGGCTTATTTACATGCTTACATTACAGCTTACATGGTTCAAGGTTATAGGGGAGGGAAGGGGGAGGAAGAGCTGCGCGCGCATCAGATTCAAACAGCTCTATCTCCGTAACCATTCAGAATTAGACACATGTTCATATGAACTTTTTTTTTACAATGACCGATACTATCACCTCCCGAAGTATTGACCTTTCCTCCTGAAACACCCTATATACAGGGTGGGCCGAAAGTCTGGATCCATAGAAAAATATTATTTTAATACATAAATTACAACAAATGGTAAATACTTAAAATGAATATCAACTTTAACTCGTAAATGCGTATCCGTGATACTGTACAGTAGTTCGTACTCCAGTATAAATACTCAAATACTTTTTTTATTTCAGCGCAGAAATGGCTTCGAATCTAACAACAGAAGACCGGGTAGAACTTGTGCTCATGTACACAAGACAGGGCGCTACACACACAGAAGTTGCTACCGAATTCAATAGAAATCATCCTGATAAGCATCCAGTAACACATGCGACTGTTGGCAAGTTGTTTAAACGTTTCAAAGAAACAGGAAGTGTACATGATCGACGGCGTTCTGGTCGTCCAAAAACTGCAACTGATGAAAATACCTCTGCAATGGTATGTGAAACTTTAACGAATAGTCCAATAAAGTCAACAAGAAGATTATCAAATGAAACACGCATCTCGAGAACGTCAATTCGAAGAATTATTAAAAAATTATAAATTCCATCCCTAAGTGTCTCGATGTCAGAGGCCGCCAATTTGAGCATTTGTTATAATTTGTTGTTTATACTGGAGTACGAACCAATGTACAGTATCACGGATACGCATTTACGAGTTAAAGTTGATATTCATTTTAAGTATTTACCATTTGTTGTAATTTATGTATTAAAATAAATATTTTCCTATGGATCCAGACTTTCGGCCCACCCTGTATATGTATTATTGGATGAGTAGTGTATTGTAATTGAAAATCACATTAGTTTTACTTGCACCTAATTAGTATAAATATTACAATTGCAGATATTAAAAATATTGGTAATGAAATATGTATTGATACTGAAATAAATACTGAGTGCCGAAATTTGTACAAAAACAAGAAACTTTTTATTTTCAATATACAAGCACCATACATGCTCCATCCCAAAAGCCTTCAGGACAGTATTTTGCCGTTTGCTTTTTCTTTTTTCTTTTTGCGCGCGTGTGTGTGTGTGTGTGTGTGTGTGTGTGTGTGTGTGTGTGTGTAGATAGGGGATTTAAGGATCAACCTCAGGATTATATAAAAAAAAATTACCGACTTTCGTACATACATGACCTGAAAGCCGCCCTGTTGGGACGTGATACGGCTGTATCTCACGTTTTTGTGATATGGGATTTAGCGACCAAATGAGGACTACAGTATTTACGACATTTCATCAAATAAATATATTAGCTTTACATTTTAGTTTTACTACGATGTAAATAAAGATACTGTTTTTGGAAAATATTGTAATGGTTTTAATTCTATTAATATTATATACAGGGTGTACATAAAGTCAGGATCTATTTTTGTGAAGCACTTGGAAATTATATGGAATTCAATCATAAAATGATAAAGTGGTAACATTTATTAAATAATTAAGAGTAGGATTCGACGTGGACGCCATCAGTATCAATGCACAGCTCAAATCGTTCGCAGCATTCTAAACACATTCTGGAGCATTGCGGGTTATGTTATCTGCAGCAGTTCGTATACGTGTACGTAAGTTTTCAAGACTCGTAATCTTCGTGATAGACGTGCGATTTGATAAAGCCCCATGCAAAGAAAATCTAAAGGGGTTAATCTGGTGATCTCGCTGGCCAAGGTCTGTTGCTTCCGCCGTCCGATTCAGCGATTTGGAAAACGTCCATTTAGATAATCCTGAACAATTTTGGCATAGTGAGAAGGAGCACCATCATGTTGATAGACGACGGTACTAACAATCATTATCCCCAATCAGCTGAGGTCAAGGAATTGCTGCAACATGTCCAGATAAATAAGCCCGTAACTATAGCTTCAGCAAGAAAAAGGACCATAAACCTTAGATTTTGTTAAAACCCATCCAGACATTACTTTAGGTGAGTCTCTTTCCCAATTTTGGACGAATCATTCTGTCTTTCATCTGCCCAAATTCGACAGTTATGGCGATTTATTTTCCACACGTATGGAAAGGGCTTCATCACTAAAGAGAATGTTGTCCATTAAATTATCACTCCAGATTTGTTCTAGAGATCAGCACACACAGCACTTCGTCGAGGGAAATCTTCCTCATGTAAATCATGTAAAACCTGCAAATGATAGCTTTTCTTCTGAATTAACTTTCAGAATTTGTGCACAGATGACGTCGGAGGCCGAGTCTGTGTGATGCAGCACGAACGGACGTACGTGCTCCTCAGTGATAATTCCGCGTACTGCATTCACGGTAAGATCTGACATACACGGTCGTCCTGATCGCTTCATCATTTACAGATCCCGTTCTTTTAAATTTGTTCACAATTTTCGTATATTCTCTTGTCTATTGGCCCCGGCTTATGAAATCTCCTTCTAAACTTCTCTCTGATGTCATTGTATTTCTTTCCCTCGATTCGCCAAATTACTATTGCCACACGCTCTTCTGTATTCATTCTAAGGGCTTCTGAAAGAAAAATAGAAAAAAATACTTATTTCACAAAAAATAGATCCTGACTTTATGTACACCTGTATATATATATATATATTATATATATATATATATTATATATATATATATATAGAGAGAGAGAGAGAGAGAGAGAGAGAGAGAGAGAGAGAGAGAGACACACACACACACACAAACACACACACACACACACACAGACAGACAGATAGATAGACAAAGGTTTACAACTTATATATTGTTAAACTAATATCTAGAGAACCATTCAATTTTAAAGTTTTCATATATATATATATACAATAAAACATCTGAAAAAAATTTTAAAACAGCGCCATATTATTTCTGCAATTCAAAAGGCTTCTAAAACTTTTTGAAGAGTGTATCGTACTTTCTCATATATCCATCTTTAACGCTTTCCTTTACCAAATATTTCGAAAACCTCATACTGTACAGTAAGTAGTTTCGAAAAGTTATTTGAAAAAGTGCGTGCCTTCCTCTCTTGTTTTCATTCCTTTCCGACGACCTATCGAAGAAATGCTTCAAATTTAATTTCAAATTTTAATGCCTGAAACGTGAAAATGTTGACTTTTTCAAATTAAAACTCAAATTCATCCCCCCCCCACAACACATTCTTTCAGTCCGTCCTCCAGCGTTAGTTACAAGATTTGCTCCTTTTAGTTCCCCCCGCTGTGTAATATATATATATATATATATATATATTATATATATATGTGTGTGTGTTTGTGTGTGTGTGTGTGTGTGTGTGTGTGGTGTGTGTGTGTGTGTGAGTTCATTCTCAAATTCTTTGAGCCCATATTTCATGAATTTAAATTATCATTCAGGATTTTCCAAATTTTTTCGTGTGCGATTTGCAAATACCCTTTTTTTTCTTTTTTTTTTCCTTTGCGTAAATCGAAAAGGATGTTTTTATCTTTAATTTAAAACTTTTTATAAATAATTTAATTTTCTAAAAGGAGACAGGAATTATTTTTTAATTCTCCTTTATTTATACTTCATTTGCTCATTCATTTATTTTTAATTAAAAAAACATTTAAAAAAACTACAGATTTTTATGATACTCAGTTTTAGTACTTTTAGGAAAAATATTTGTTAAATATATATATATATACTCCTGTAATATATATATGTATATCTATAATAGGAGGAGGTTGTAGACACCAATCGACCAGGGAAGTACTCCGGGAGGAACGTTAGGCAGGAAACGGAATACTGGAACTCCCGTTTATCCTGTCACTGTCCTCTTCAGCTGAGCTTTTCTGCGTCTCATCTACTCTGTGAACAGTCCAGCATACTCTTAAACACGCGCTTCTCTTACTATTCAGGCCACGTTGTAGCCAATGTCGTAACACCACTTCCAGTTGATCAGCGAAGTTAAGCGACATTGTGTCGGATAGGAGTTGGATGGGAGACCGTCCTCTGCATCCTGAGTATGTAGCGACCCGTGGTTCGGATTGCGCGTAAAGCTGTAGATCCCCTCTGTCATATAACCTCATTTATTCTCATTATTTATCTTTCATTACTCCTCACTACACATCCATGCATCTTACATACTACACAATCTTTTCAAAATTAATAAAAGCAACAAAATGGCATCGACCTCAAGAGCTTCGGTGTCCTCTGGGGAGAGAACTATATATACACTACCAGTCAAAAGTTTAAGTACACCTACTAATTTCCGATGTTTTGCTGCTTAGTTCATGGCATAAACTTCAAATGTAAACTTAACAGGTACTAGAGATGAATTTGCTTACCTGGCTTTCATATTGTATGCTTCAGTGCATCTGCCCTATGCAGTGTGTTGTAACACAGAAGCTTCTTCAAAATAGCCTTCAAAATGTGTTAATTTACGTTAGCTAATAAAGAAAAAACTTTAAACAAAATTTTAAATTTATGAATACTTCAAGGTGTACTTAAACTTTTGACTGGTAGTGTGTATATATATATATTATTATATATATTATATATATATACTATATATGTGTGTGTGTGTGTGTGTATATATATATATATATATATATAATATGTGTGTGTGTACTTTGGTAAACCACCTAACTTTACGCTCAAACTGTCTGAAATATTTTTACAAGAAATTGTTTAAATTTTTTCCTCTGTTTGTATAGCTTTTCACATTATCAATATGTCTTCTAAAAATAAAATAAAAACGTTCCTAAACTTCAAATTTGAAAGAAAATGAAAGAATTTTTTAGAAATTAAAGTTGACCGAGTCTATTTTTTCAGACTGATTCCAATATTAATTGAAAAACTTTGAAACCAATATAAAAAGTTTGGTGTAGTTTGTCAGTTTCCTTTTTCTGGTGTAACAAAACCATGTCATGCATAGAATGAAATTGAAACACAAATAGTTCAGTCGTAAAATGAGGCCTTTTATAGTATAATATATATATATATATATACTGTATATATATTGAAGATGACTTTCCCTCAAAGAATGATACAAATTAAAGAAAAAAAATCACTTTCAAATATCTTTAGTCAGTCAGTTACAAACTTTGAGAATTTGTGTATGGAAATATTTACCTAAGATAAAAACCACTTTTAATTTATCAACAAAAGATCTTTTATGAACGTCTGTACACCGTTTTCTGATACTATTTTCTTACATTTAAAATTCATTTGATTACGTGGTTTTTTTGCTTTTCCATCCAGAACCGAAAAGTAATACATTATTAATTTAATGTATATGAACCAAGTCTACAAATTGTATGAGTATTTTTGTTCTTGAAAATACGTCCCAAATTTCCGTTATAGTAAATCCACTGTTGTATTTTGTTTTGTTTCTTAGGCATACTAACTGAAAAATATAGTCTTTATTGAATGAGCAAACTGATTTCACCATTGTTATTAAACGTAATTCGTTCAGAATAACTACTTGTGTTCCATCTTGATAAGAATATATTTTGCTCAGATTAAGGAAACGCTCCTAACTTATTGAGGGGAACGTACATTCTGTTGAATGCAATTAATTCCATTGCTAAAGAAACTTATAGTCCATGGGCGAGGACCTCAAATTTTGGTCATCGCTACCACTTGGGAGACGCTGTAAAGACATTCACTGATAGTGTAGAAATCATCAATACATCGAACAAACTAGGACATGGCGTATCATACTCACAGGTGGAAAAAAATGACAGCCTTGGGTCTCCAGAAACCTGCAGTTCCTTTGAATCAACCAACCATTCTTCCAGCCAACATTCAGCCTTATGTTTTCACAAATCTAGCATGGGACAACACTGGTAGGCTGGAAGAGTCTCTGACTGGTAAGGGGACCGCTCGTCGTGTCAATGCCATTGCCGTACAGACTAAATTCTATGGACGACATCTCCCGAATGCTCCTCTCCCCACCAGTGAGAAACAAAAACAAAGCCGTGACCAGTGAAAATGAAGAACTGGCAGTGTATGTTGCTGCTGAGCGGACTGAGTCACAACCACTGACAACAGCCACTGCAGCCATACAGGAATGCATAGAAGAAGCGACGGATGCTGGAAACAAAAACCTGGTATGGCTTGTTGCAAGGCAAGTAGACATAGTGAAACAGAAAATATTCAGTTGAACAGGGTTTAACATCAGTATTAGAAACTTAGTATCTCACAGGAAGCCATTAGCTACCTTTCTGTAATCAATGTCCTAGCTACTGAGTTGACAACAGTGTTTGAAATTTTGAGCCACTCAGACCTCATCAGCAAGGCTTTGCAGAGTTCAACTTTTACAGAGGTACATGACCTTTGGAATAGATTCTTGGAGCATCTTCGTCATGACAATGAAGTTTGTCAGCATTTTGGATGTCATATGTGAAATTGGTTGAATGTCTTGATGACCTTGTTGCGTGCTGTCCGAGAAGGCAACTGACAGTTACACTTCATTTCCATAAAATCCATGATCCCCTGGTGTTTTCCTTATGACAAAGTGAAACTATGCTAGGCACTTGCCAGCCTACTATGCCCAGAAGACAATGCTTTCAGTGGAACTCCCTCAGGTGCACCAGAATTTCATGGATGGATACTTTTCTGTTTAGTTCTCTGGCAACAATCCACTTCGACGCATTCCTGTTGACCAAAACACTGAAGTCACCGTAAACAAAGACACAGACTTCAGGTGGTACAGCAAGGTTCAGCCTTAAACCAGGTGCTGTGAAGATACTACATCACAGGAACACAGGAATGCCTTCCTAGGCCAGATGAGGGAAATGGTGGATAACAACAGATCAGATATTCATCAAGCAGAATTATACGAGTACAAATCAAGAGATGAAAAAGATAAGCAGTGTCAGCATTGATAAGTCTACTTTAAAACTGGATCAATCCCTTTGCTGTGAAACGGAATCTTATCATCATCTCCACAGGAAAAGAAGCTCCTCAGGAAAGAGCCTCTGACCTGATAAAGGCATATGAAGTAGGAGAGCAACCCACCGATGAAGAAATTTCATAATCTCATGAAAATAAACAAAGTGAACACTTTCAGCAATATGTCCAAGAAGGAGGTAAAAAGCAATATAAGGGCAATCATTCTTATAGCAGACAGGTCACTTTTTGCTCTTAAACACACGCTTCTTCCTCTACTCCTCACGACATATTCATGTATCATATATACTACACAATCTTTTCAAAATTTAAAAAAAACCAACGTGGCATCGACCTCAAAAGCCTCGGAGTCCCCAGGGGAGGGGACCATAAATTTCCCCATTTCTGGCTCCCCGCTGCCGATATGGGGAACGCAGACCCGGGCAGCGGGCTGGATCTGCTATTGCCCATTCCAGATGTTCTGTTCCTCTGCCTGATTCACTTTTCTTAAACTTCTGCAACATCAGTGGCTTCTATTCAAATTTTCGATTTGTTGAACACCTCTCCTCCTCTAAACCTCAACTTCTCTTCCTTACTGAAACTCAGGTGTCTGGGACGACTGACCACAACTTTTCTGTACCCTTCTACTTTCTCTATACTCAACTTCATTCCAAAGGTGGGTGGATGTTACGTATATGTACGCAACGACCTAACTTGCTCTCGTATTTCCGAATTTGAATCCTCCGAATTCTACACACTCTGGCTACAGCTTACATGCCAATCTCAAACTAAATACATCTGCGCTGTTTACCGTTCTCCTAATTCTACTGACTTTCCAAAATTCTTTGACTACCTCACTTCCAAAGTGGAATACATTCTATCCCACTCTCCTTTTGCTGAAGTCTCCATTTGAAAATATTTCAATGTTCACCACCACCTGTGGTTTTCCTCCCATTTCACTGACATCCCTGGTGAACTAGCTTACAATTTCTCTATCCTGAATGACCTAGAGAAGATTGTACAGCACCCTACTCGTATCCCCGATCGTCCTGGAGATAGAACCAACATTCTGGATTTATTTCTCACCTCTCATCCTTCTTACTTTGTCAAACTTTTTTCTCCGTTGGGCTCCTCCAACCACAATCTTAGATCTGTTCCCTGTCCTATTACTTCAATTCGGCATTTGGATCCTCCCAAGAGGAGACGCTTTTGGCACTTTCGTGCCACTGATTGGGAGGACTTCAGGCAGTGCTTCTCTGATTTCCCATGAAATGATTGCTGCTTCCGTGGCCGGGGCCTCTCCGAGTGCGCTGAACGAATCACGGAAGTGATTCTCTCGGGCATGGATGCGTACATATCATAGTCTATTCCTACTATTAATGCAGTAAAACCTTGGTTTAACTTCGCTTTCTCTAATGCTATCCGCAACAGAGAAGAGGGTTTCAGAAGGTACCGGCGCCACCCAACTCCTGACTCTCACCTAGCTTATATTTTTGCACTGAATCGTGCAATATCTGTTCTTCGACTCGCCAAAAAATTCCTTCTTCCGCTCAAATTTTCGATTCCAACTCAAACATGGACGATTCCGGTGCTGTTCCTTCATGTCCTCCTCCCTCTGACTAAATTATGTCTGAAATTAGAAACTCTTCCAAAGATGTTTTTTGTGCCCTATTTTGGCTCATCTCTAGGAAGGCGTATGGTCCTGATGGTGTTCCTCCTGTTGTTCTCAGGAACTGTGCTTCTGTGCTGACACCCTGCCTTTGCAAACTCTTCCGTTTTTGACTTTCTTCTGGTACTTTTCCTTCCTGTTGGAAGTTCGCTTTCATTCATCCTGTTCCAAAGAAGGGTGACCGCTCTCAACCCTCCAATTATAGTTCAAATGCTTTGAGTTCTTAACTTTCTAAAGTTTTTTAATCTATCCTAATAGGAAGATTCTTAAACACTTCTTTTCTCACACTCTTCTTTCAGATCGTCAGTACGAGCTCCCAAGGGACGCTCTACTGGCGATCTTCTTGCATATCTCTCTGACTCTTGCTCCTCCCCCTTTCGGGATTTCGGTGAAACCTTTGCTATTGCGCAAGACATATCAAATGCGTTTGATAGAGTCTGGCACAAATCCTTAATTTCTAAATTGCCCTCCTTCAGTTTCTCTCCTTTTATCTATGCCTTGCTCTAGAAGCTGCGGTTGTAGATGGCCACTGTTCTTCTTCTAAAGCTATTAATAGTGGTGTTCTTCAGAGCTCTCTCCTGTCACCCACTCTTTTCCCTTTATTTATCACTGACCTATTAAGTCGCACTTCCTGTCCTATTCACTCCTATGCCGATGATTCCACTCTTCATTTCTCCACCTACATCACAAAGCGTCCATCTTAAAAGACAGCTGTGGTACACGTGACCTCTGATCTTTCTACTATCTCTGATTGGGGCAGAGAAAACCTTGTGGCTTTCAATGCCTCACAAACTCAGTTCCTTCACTTGTCTGCTCGTCACAAAATTCTACAGGACTATCCCCCTGCATTCAATAATACATAACTCAATCCTTCTTCACTTAACATTCATGGCGTTTCCTTTTCTCGTGATCTTTCCTGGAAAGATCTCTCTTTCCAAAACAACTTCTAAGAGGTTAGGTGGTACCGGTTCCGCAGCTTCTTCAACCCCACTCAGTTCCTGTCTATGTACAGGGGTTTTGTCCGCCCCTGTATGGAGTACGCTTCTACTTGACCGGGCGAAATCAAAGGCTTTTCGTCTCATCAATTCTCCGTCTCTTACTGATTGTCCTCTCTCTCTCTCTCTCTCTCACACACACACACACACACACACACACACACACACACATATATATGACAAAAATATATGAATGCCGAGAACTAAAACTAATTTAGAGTACAAAATTAAAACTGCGATGAGCTGTTCTGTTGTTTATTTGTTTACCTGCCCTGGGTGTTCCCAGGGGAACTGCAGTGGCAATACAGTTCGTTCCTTGCAGGCGAGATTTTGCTCCCATATGGGTATTAGCCATAGGACAGGGAAAGTTTTGTCGAAAAAGGAACAGTCTGCTATTAGGAATCATCCTACCAAGTGTAAGGTTGACATTTCTATTAACAATTTTAAAATTCTTAAATCATTGAAATGCCCATCCTCCCTCCGTATTTACGAATCTTTATGTATTAAATTTTTGAACTCTAGTTTAAATATTGATCCTAGCTGTTACCCCCTTTATATTAATTAGAATAACTACAAACTAAAAAATTTTCCCTCGTGACCCTGTCTCCTTTTCGCTCCAGTTTTTTGTAGCTGTCAAGTGAGCATGGTATGTTGGTTTGCTCTTGTGATTTTTCGTTTAACTTTTTATTCCGTTTAACTTTTTATTAGTAAAGTTTTTTAACTATTTAACGTTTGAATGTTTTTAGTTTTTTAAGTTTTTAGTTTTATCACTCGTATATTTTTGTCATTTATATAATTTTTACTTTTGATTTGATTTTGGCTTATGCCTGTTTCTGCTTTGTAATTTTAATATATATATATATAAGCGGAGTTTACTGTTTTACATTTCTGGAAGCGGAGATATACTACAAATAAAGGGATCAAAGACGAAAGGAAGAACATATTGTGCATACAATTTCAGTTAATTTTTTACTCACGTCTCAAAGCCACGTTTTCATCCTCAGTGAACACTGGAATAATAGAAATGAATTTTAAAATACACTAAAAAAAAAATACATATTAGTGATGGCATTGTTTCAAACTTACATACATTTCTTTTAAAGAATAAAGTAAGCATCTAAAAATATATTACCTTAAGAGGAGAAACACAAAAAAAAAAAATAAATAAAATCTGAGGTCATCTCAAAGTTTGAAAAGAAGGAGTTTCATAGAAAATACTGTCGTTATGCGTTCGTTTTGTGTTTGTAAGTGGCATTAGAAGAAATTTAGTTGGTCGTGCTCATTTTGGATAGGCTTGGTTTTCATAATGTAAGGCGATTCGAGTATTCTTAGGTCACCGAGTCCTTAGAGGTGGTTAAAGTGTCAAAGTTTAAAAGTTTAATTGGATAGCTATTCTGTATACTGTGGGTTCTAATGGCTGGGTGTGGAGGACTTGACAGGGACAATTTAGATCTTGGTGACACGTCCAAACGATGGTCAAAGTGCAGTTGAAGGTGTAACTACGTGCTGCTTATGTATGAGGCCTGGAAGAGTCACACGATAAAGAATGATAAGCTTGTAATAATAATACAAGTTAGCGCAATGGGTTGCATTAATTGGCCTGAGCGATGTGCCAGTTTCTGGACCTCCTCATTGATTAATTACACAGGCCTGCGATGGTTTTTGTCCGAAATATTTTATCACTTATATAGTAATTTTTGCACGCTGATTCCGAAAATAATATTAATTTTTCGCCATCACCTACAGATTTTTCACAAAATGTCATATTTCATATTACATATGTAAGTAATTTTCATTAAAAGTGACTCAATTAAATTTTGATTAAAAACTACTGCCTATAAATGCTTCCAAATCAGAAGTGACGTCATAGCGTCTTCTAGAACACTCGAGAAACGCACCGCTAGTATATAAGTGATTGACAAGCCACGAGATGAGTCAGTCTGTCTAGTGCGTGCGTGGTTATAGTTCTTTATTATTCAAAGGTGCGCGGTGACTATATTTCTCTTTTAAAATTTGTTTATTTGTCACTATGGCAACCAGAGGGTGTGTAAATAGCTCAAACATTTTCTGCTATATTTGTGGAAAATTTACTGTGATAAAACAAAGGCGAGATATTACAGACTTCGTCAAGAAAGCATACGATACCTACTTCGGAATGAAACTTGGGGATCAAGACAAATCATGGGCTCCACATAAAGTTTGTAGTGTTTGTGTTGAACAACTTAGACTGTGGAGTAAAGGTAAAAAGGATTCTTTACCATTTGGGATTCCAATGGTCTGGCGTGAGTCTAGAAATCACAGCAATGACTGCTATTTTTGTTCATGTAACGTGCAAGGCTACAATACTAAAAATAAAAAGGAAATTTCTTATCTAAACTTTCACTCTGCTATAAGACCTGTTGCTCATGGACCTACTAAACCAAATACGCTTGACTTCATCTGATTCGGTGTCTGATGACGATGGAAACGATGATATTGATTGTTTTCAAACCGAAACATCTGGTGAACCCCAATTGTTTACACAAAGTGAACTTAATGATTTGGTAAGAGATTTGTGTCTCCCGAAAGATTCTTCAGAAATTTTGGGATCCAGACTTCGTGCAAAGAACTTGCTTTCTCCCGGGACGTCATTTTACTGGTACAGAAATCGAGAAAAAGAATTCATGCACTATTTTTCTCAAGAAAATTCACTGGTATATTGCAACAATGTTTCGGAACTAATACTTAAGCTAGGCGCTGCAGTCTATGACCCAAATGAGTGGAGACTTTTCATTGATTCCTCCAAAAGAAGTCTAAAAGGCGTCCTCCTTCATAACGGTAACTTGTATGCATCCGTTCCTGTGGCTCATTCGGTTCACTTGAAGGAAACGTACGAAACTCTTGAGCTTCTTCTAGCTAAGGTTAAATACAAAGAACACGGTTGGCTACTTTGTAAGACTTAAAAGTGATTTGTATGTTGTTAGGTCAACAACCAGGTTATACGAAGTTTCCATGTTTTTTGTGTGAATGGGATAGCCAAGAAAGAACTCAGCACTCGATAAAAAAGGAATAGCCACGCAGAGTCAACCTGACACCTAGTTCTAAAAACATTCAACGTGAAAGTTTGGTTGACACGAAGAAAGTCCTTTTACCTCCGCTTCACATAAAATTGGGCTTCATGAAACAATTTGTTAAGGACTTGGACGAACTCCATACAGGGGCAGACGGAACAGAGCAGATTTTGCACGATTCCGGGCAGAAATATAAGTTGAGTGAGAATCAGGAGTTGGACGGCAACGATACCTTCTGAAACCCTCCTCTCTGTTGCGGATAGCATTAGAGCAAGCAAAGTTAACCCAAGTTTATTTTTTGCATTAGTCGTAGGAATAGAATATGGAATGTACTCCTCCATGCCCAAGAGAATCAGATCCGTGATTCACACTCGGAGGAGCCCGGCCACGGGAGCAGTAATCATTCCATGGGAAATCAGAGAAGTACTGCCTTAGGGCCTCCTAATCAGGGTCGCGAAAGTGTCAAAAGCGTCTCCTCTTGGCAGGATCCAAAGGCTGAATTGGAGCGATAGGACAGGAAACAGATATAAGATTGTTGTCAGAGGAGCTCAACGGAGAAAAAAAGTTTGACAGGCGATCCAAGGCGATCGGGGATACGAGTAGGATGGTGTATAATCTTCTCTAAGTCATTCAGGATAGAAAAGCTGTAAGCTAGTTCACCAAGGATGTTAGTGAAATGAGGGGAAGCCAAAGGTTGTAGTGAACATCGAAACCACCTAAAATGGAGATTTCAGCAAAAGGAGAGTTGGATAGAATGTATTCTACTCGAGGTAATGGCAGCATTTCATTCAGATCTCTCTGGTTTAGGACTGGGGTCCCACAGATAGGATAATACGGATGAGTACGCATGTTTTTTGCTTTTATCGCTAGCAACTCCTACTCAGGAGCTCTCGGGTTTGAATCCTCGTGGAGCTAGTTTTGTTTCATACAAAAATCATGTGTGCTTATGCGTTATATATATACAGGGGTTAGACAAAATAATATGAACACCCGCCGATTTCACCGGTTATCTTTACGGACTGCTCAGACGCAAAGTAAACGGTCAAATGACTGGCAAACCTATTTAAATGCGTAACAGAGAGTGTATACGTCATGTTATAACCCTCACGTTGTTTTTACAGATCTGAGTGAATTATGAATTAGCAGTTATGAAAGACCTGTCAGACTTCCAAAGAGGGCAAATTGTCGGAACGCGGATGGCTGGTGCATCGGTGACGAAAACCGCTCAGATGTTCAATGTATCCAGAGGAACTGTCTCTATGGTCATGTCTGCATACCAAAACCATGGAAAGACAAGCACCGACAAATGCAATAGTGGACGCAAGAAGAAGCTGTGTGATCGAGACCGCCGGGTGCTAAAGCGCATTGTGACAAAGAACCATAAGACCACAGCTCCAAAAGTGACTGCAGAGCTTAACCAGCATCTTGCAAGCCCGGTATCGACCAGAACTGTACGTCGCGAGCTCCATGGAGCTGGATACCATGGGAGGGCTGCAATTGCCAAACCCTTCCTTTCGCACATCAACATTGAGCGGCGCAGAAAATGGTGTAATGACCATAAGAATTGGTTAATGGACCGGTGAAAGAATGTAGTCTACTCTGACGAATCCTCCTTTACGCTATTTCCATGTTCCGGTCGAATTTACGTCTGGAGACAGCCTAAAGATGCTTATGACCCCGACTGCCTGACCCTAACCGTTAAGCATGGAGGCGGATCTGTGATGGTTTGGGCAGCAATATCGTGGAATACTCTTGGCCCAGCTGTAGTACTGCATGGTAGGGTTAACGCCCAGGTCTATCTGTCAATATTGGCTGACCAGGTCCATCCCATGGTCCAAACGCTGTTTCCCAATGGCGGCGCCGTCTTCCAGGATGATAATGCACCAATCCACACCGCTGGGGTCGTTAAAAACTGGTTTGAAGAGCATGTTAGTGAAGTAGAACGCTTGGATTGGCCTCCACAATCCCCGGATCTTAACATTATCGAGCATCTGTGGTGTCAGTTGGAGCAGCAGGTCAGAAGCCGATTCCCACCGCCGGCGTCTTTGGAGGAACTGGAGCAGGGTTTGCTCGAAGAATGGCTCAGGATTCCTCTAGCCACTGTCCAAAAGCTGTATGAATCAATTCCCCGACGCATTGCAGCTGTTATTGCCGCTAAAGGAGGACCAACTCCATATTAAGAATAAAAACCGCCATTTATCAAGGTGTTCATATTATTTTGTGTAACCCTGTGTGTGTGTATATATATATATATATATATATATATATTGCACACAAAGAAAGATTAAAAGCGATGCCAAGGCCTTTCGTGTATTAACAATACACCTCATCAGGTAATGAAGGAAGAAGGCAAGAAGCAGAATATATATATATATATATATATATATATATATATATATATATATATATATATTGTGTGTGTGTGTGTGTGTGTGTGTGTGTGTGTGTGTGTGTGTACAGTATATCCAATGTAATCAGAAGGGATTAGCACAAAAATTGAACAAGTAATATTTAAAGGAAAACGTATCTTAACAAGATATAGTCTATTTTATAAGTTCGCGAACTGTTCTTGAAGTTAATTACAAAACACAAATGCACATTCTACAATGTTCCTTTCAATTATGTCTTTGGTTTTTACTACATTTTAAACTTTCTCAGTTAATCCTATGATTATATTTCTACCTATGGTTAAACAATGAATTAGAATTTTTGGCAGTTCTACAAGCATATTTATGCCGTTTTTCTGTGACATTTAAAGTTTTTCTCCTTTGAACTATATAAAGCGAGTCGTACAGTTTACAGCCGATTGAATACACACAACTAAATCCATTATCTGGATTGTTTTTTTATTTGGCGAACTTGGATAGTATTCTTATACTTAAAAGCTACGTTAATTCCATTTGTTTCAAGTAAGGTCGGAAGGTGTTTAAAATGTATAAGAAGTTATTTCTTCTAAGAAATATTTTTGTCTAAAAACAATCAAGCGCCTTTTAAGAATCAAACGCCTCGTGAACTACATTATTATAATACTTTTTGCTTAGGGGCAGGCAAGTGTAATCCAGTATGGTCCCTCCAAACTTATTTAGTCGGACATAATTATTTCACTATACAAAAGTTTCGCGATAGGTCACAGTCGTTAAAGAAGGGTTCCGCATGTTAGATGTGAAATACTTCGAGAACATAATACATGCCGAGTGTCAATGTAAATTTGCTGCATATTAAACTGAGCAGAACCATCGAGCACCTCTCAGAGGAAAAAAACATTAACTCCCCCCCCCCCAAATTATAAAAACAGCCAGAAATAAAAAAAAATGTACAGTTAAATATTATATTGTTAAAAAGAAATAATCAAGGCAACGCCCAATCTCTCTCTCTCTCTCTCTCTCTCTCTCTCTCTCTCTCTCTCTCTCTTCTGTAAAGTTAATAAAAGCAATAACTTCAATCGAATACTCGCTCTCTTTATTCCGCTATTTCGTCCTTTCTTTGTCGTCATTATTGTCTCATTTTCGTGCACCAAAACCCATTTACAAAATTTTATTATGAAAATAAAATAAATATCTTCCTTTAATTTCGTATCCATGTGTTAGACTTTTTCTCATTTTCAAAATTAAAAGTTTACTCTCGAGAAACCCCTTAAATCATGTGTAAGTAAATTAAAAAACATTTTGTGTTCTTATTTTAGTCGAAAGTTTATTACTGTATTACGAATATATATATATATATATATATATATATATATATATATATATATATATATATATTATATTATATATATATATATATATATATATATATATATATATGTGTGTGTGTGTATATTCGTAAAAAGAAAACAATGCACTTCATTTCCAATCACTGATTGATAAGAGTTTATGTCAAGTGTTCAAGTGAAAACTTTATAGATTGTCTTTAAAGTACTAATTTTTATTAAAAATGTCGATAGAATTCTAACTTCCAGTCATATCAGTAACAATTGTGTCACTGCAGAAACTTTAAATATCGATTTCACGAAAGAACATTGAAATAATAACGCAAGTTTCGTTCACAACATCATGACTGCAAGTGGTTTTAAAATAGCTATTACAAAGCGAACTAGACTTCACGATGACATTAGAAATTCGACTCTCCTAAATCAGATCTGGGTATGGTCCTCGCTTGACTGCATCTCAGGTATAATGAGGAGGAGATTGAAAACACCACTCGACCAGGGAACTACTCCGGGGACGACGTTAGGCGGGAGACAGGGAGTACTGGAACTGTCGTTTCTCCTGTCACTGTCCTCCTCACTTACTACATTATCAGTGGGTTAACCTATCCCATTCTAATTCTTCTTGCTCTTTCTGACACCTTGCCAACAACCTCTCCAACAACTTTACTTCTTTCCCTCCTCTTTTCCATTCCGACCCCTTAGTTGCGTTTCTTCTCCTGAAAAAGCTCTCTTCGCTCAGACTTTCGCCCCCAACTCAGCCCAGTACGATTCCAGTGCTGTTTCGCCTTCTCCTCCTACCTCTGATTTAACTATGCCTGAAATTAGAATCTCTTCCAAAGAATCTCTCCTGTTGTTCTCATGAACTGTGTTTTTCTGCTGACGCTCTGCCTAGGCAAACTCTTTCGTCTTTGGCTTTCATCTGGTACTTTTCCTTCCTGCTGGAAGGTCGTCCTCATTCAACTTGTCACAAAGAAGGGTGACCGCTCTCAGCCACCGAACTATAGTCCAATGGCTTTGATTTCTCGCCTTTCTAAACTTCTTTAATCTATCCTTAATAGGAAGATTCTTAAACACTTCTCTTCTCACAATCTTATTTCAAATCGTCAGCATTAAGTCGCAATTCCTGTCTTATCCACTCCTATGCCGATGATTCAACTCTTCACTTCTCCACCCGCTTCACAAAGCGTCCCTCTCAACAGTCGCTCCATGATTCGCGTAGGACGGTTATGGTGCACCTGACATCTGATCGTGCTACTGTCTCTGATTGAAGGTAGAGAAAAATCTTGTGGCTTTCAATGCCTCCAAAATCCAGTTCTTTCCTCTGTCTACTCGTCACAATCTTTCATACTACTATCCCCTTACCTTCAACAATACACAACTCAATCCTTCTTCTTCTCTTAACATTCTTAATACTCTTAATACTCTCTTTCTAAAACAGCTTCTAAAAGGTTAGGTGTGCTGTTCCGGCTCCGAAGTTTCTTCACCTCCACCCAGTTGCTGTCTCTTTACAAGGGTCTCGTCCGCCCCTAAATGGAATACGCTTCTCATGTGTGAGTTGGTTCAACGCATATAGCTCTACTTGACCGGATGGAATCA
>JAJOZX010004210.1:55000-70000 GCA_023014485.1 Bathynomus jamesi
GGGAACCATTCTGAGTTCAATCCCATATATATATATGTGTGTGTGTGTGTGTGTGTGTGTGTGTGTGCAGGGTGTCCATAAAGTCACGCATCATAGGAAAATACATTTATTTCGTTTATTTATTTATTTTGATTTATTTATTTGTTCGAAATGATTCCTCAAAACATGTTTGTAAACGAAAAAGCAGGTTTCTTTAAGTGTTCTTCAACATATTTGGCCTGATGGAGACATAAATAAATAGACATTGCTTATGTTCCTATGATGCGTGACTTTATGGACACACTATATATATATATATATATATATATATATATTACCTGCTTTTCAAATACATGTTTAGGAAAGGCTTGCAACTGATTCGCCAGCTTTAGCATTTTCATTTGTTGGACATGATGAAGGAGAGAATTAATATTTGTTCTAATCCTGAATCCTGGCACAATGCTTTATTACGCATTCTATACAATGCTTTATATCATCTACTCACGGTAGTGTGTGGACAAATCTCTTTTGACTTGGTAGACTGGAGCCGTTCAAGGGCATGTAAATTAAAGATTTGTCAGACCGTTTTGAAAATATTTAAACTATATTTTGAAAGTTGAGAAATTATATATTTTCTACAATGGAGCCAACTCCAGAGGTAGGACCACGAACCTGACCTTCGTGTGAATAGAGATCGTCGCGTGAACCCTATCCGTGGTTACTCAATTAAATAATAAGAGTACCAACGCTTCGAGCTCAGTCTCTGGTTACTAGAAGAACCCCAGAAATTGGGTGCCAAGCATTACTATTGATGGTGTCTCATTTTTCTTCATGTTTCAGTGTCACATTTTAAAGGTTTCGTAGACTGTCTTGGACGGTATTAAACATATGGGTTACTTACTTTATACGAGTTTGAACGACTGTTCAGGATTGAACTGGGTGCCTAGGTTTTAAAAAGTTTTCTGTCTTCATCCTTAAGGCACCCCGACTTGGATAATGGAAAATGCAAAAATCTTTGTCTTCATTTCAATGAGTTTTCTGTCATTTTTACACTTTTAAACAAAATTTATTATTTTCTATATTTATGACATATCACTCGCGTAACTATAGACATGAGACTGCTTTGCTCGTAAAGTTTATATATCCGCAATGTATTTTTCTGACTTTTGAGGAATCAACAGTATTCAGTTAGTGGTGAAACCAAACTCTTCCATAATTTCAGCATTTTGCTCACTTTTGTGCTCTGAAACTCTCCTCAAACCATTTCAACTGGTTTTCTCGCTATGGTAATTTTTTAGATGCAAGTGTTATACCCTGAACTCCACTTCTGTTCATATTATTCATGAAGGATGCCAATTTCTGGTGTTTATCAGGTGGTGTTCACGAAGAACGTTGCGCCGAAAGTGACGATGAAGGTGGTGGTTATGGTAGTGTGGCCGACGAACAAAGTGGTAACGTCAATTATTCAAACTCAAAAGTAAACTCTGAACTCAATTTCAGTGTATCGTACATAACCTCAATAAACACAGAACTTCGTGGAGGCCAACATTATATTATAGGTTCACGAACAATTTAACCATTACAGTACGTGTCAAGTACTGAGTGTCACTGTCGCTTCATAATCTACAGAGTCTCACTGAGTATCACAACAAGGCGAGGGCTACACTCGAATACGGTGACTAAAAACACTAAATAAGTCACAAGGAAAAACCAATAAAATTTAGAAATTTACTCTTAAGTTCACAGATTAGAATTAAATTACAATTACGTTACTTTAATGTCAGTATGACCCAGGGACTAGGCAGAAAGTCTCCTTGACCCAGGGGAACAAATTGATTAAATTTAACTATTTACTTTCTTGATGGAAGCCCCCCCCCCCTCACTTTCCCACGGCCTACTTTCAAACTTAAAGAATCTAATGATGGCATTGTTTAACCTTCTTCGCAACATCTAAGGTCATATGACAGGGGGACCTACAGCTTTACGTGGGATTCGAACCACTGTTCGCTACATAGTCTGGACACGGCGGACGGTCTCCCATCCAACTACTATCCGACCTAATGTCGCTTAACTTCGTTGATGAACGGGAAGCGGTGTTACGACATAGCTACGACGTAGCCCTTCAAATTTAAAGTTTACAGAGAATATCAACAAACTGCTGAATTCTAGATGTGCCGAATCGGATTGCCTCGAATTGCCTGAATCCTTCGTCTCTCCGTTCGTGTTCTTTTTATTACTGGCCTCCAGAATAATCGTCTGCAATTGTTATAATGCATTCAATCAGGTTTTCTTTAATTCGTTTATTATACATACCCACAACCAAGGCCGTTTCTAGCCATTAGGGGGCCCTAAGCAGTATACCCATTTGAGGCCCCACCCCTCCATCCACCAACTCACGCCTTACTACATCACCTCAGCACACACACACACAAAAAATGGCTGTTAATAAAAAACAATTATGAAAATTTTAATGAAACATTTATGTCCAAAACCAAAAACCACAAATATGTACTTTCAGAAGACAAACAGAAAAAACTCTTCATGAAATTCCTGAAAATTAGTTTATACATTATTTAGAATAAATGACACAGAACTATGTATAAAAAATAATGCAATTATCAACTACCAAACAATTACTAACTCTACGATACAATCGTGTAATAGCTAACAGTTATACAGAACAGTTTGTACCTTCAAAATTTTTGCCTCCTAGCTATGACCTGGGAGCCTGTCTAGAGGCCCACTAGTAGCAGCGGGGCCCTAAGCGGCCGCTTAGTCTGCTTATGCCAGGAAACGGCCCTACCCACAACTTCCATACCATACAACAACTATATATTTTACTCCACCATAGGAAGTAAGTTTCCTATACTGAAAATTATAATTAACTGTAAGGTTTTTACATTATTTAAATATCTGAAATAACCTATAATTTAAATTATTATTATTATTTGTAATTAAAATAATGAGATTGGAAGGCAATGATCTCGCTCATGACATCTACAGTATATCACACGTTCTTGCGCCTAACAAAACATGTAACGTTTCAGGTTTATTGGTGCACGAATGGTCGAAAAGACTGACACCTTCAAAGAAAACGTGACGTCAACAGAAATAAAGGCGTTCGATTGGTCACACAAAAATCACATGATCTAAGATGGTGTTGCGCAAGCGCATAGTAATATCAAGGGCTGCGCAGTGTACCACGGCGCAATCACGTAACCACCCACAGAAGCAACAGTGAGTCCCTGTAATCCTGCGCGAGGTGCGTGGAATAAAATGGAACGCGTGACGTCTTGCCTCTAAAATCACCAAATTTTCTGATCTCTGATTAAGTATAAAACTTTTATTTTTATGTTCCCAACATTCACTTTAAACCGCTTGCAAGAGCTTTATAATGATGTCATAAACTTGTTTCATAACCATTTACCAACGTTCGTATCTAAATGGATAATAATAATAATAATAATAATAATAATAATAATAGTCAATGAAGAGGGCCAGAAACTAGCACAGAGATCAGGCCAACTAATGCGACCCATTGCATTGTAATACTATTTATTACCAGCAGCATCGGAATTCGAACACCTGACCTCAGTGCCTTCCTTCACTTTGCTTATAAGAAAACGGTATTTTCCATAACCATTTTACTATGAAGGATACGGATGTAAAAGATAATAGGGCAAGGCAGTGTTTTCGCGTGTATCAGTGGTAAGAACTGTAATTTTCTTTTAATAATAATAATAATAATAATACACAGGCGAAATATCACAAAAATAATATTTGAAACAAAAAAAACTATGAATGAAAACCGGGTGATAAAAAAAAAAATTTAAATATAGAAAAGTTTTTATTATACTTGAATGAATTTTAGAAGTGTTTTGACTCACTGATCCTTCTTTTTGGAAGAAGTTTAAATTTTGAATGGGTTGGTTGTTGCACATCCAGCAAAGTGGATTTATCCTTTATCCTTTCGCTACAATCTGCCGATGTAGTCTTCCCCCCACCCCCGGAAGAGGAGGATTAAGTTGCGCTTGAAACATCTTTGAAATTTTGTAAGTTTAAAACTTGTTAAATATGCCTGATTGTTAATTATCACACACACACACCACACACACATATATATATATATATATATATATATATATATATACCAGTATATATATATATATAGTACATACAGGAGAGTAGCTAGGATTTTGTTATCCAGTACTTTCTATATATTAGTAACCTTCCGCTCGAATTGTTCATTCTGATGAAGATCAAGTTTGTTGTCCCGCCTTTAACCTATAACTTAATATGGAATCCGAACCACGACCCACCAGGGAATTCAGAAATTTTTGTAGGGAAGGATGAACAGCTGGATTCGCTGAGCATCGCCTGCTCTCGCTGGAAATCGTGGCCGATGGAATCGTAGTCAGCTAAACACTACACTACACTACCCGGGCGCTTATATATATATTATAATATATATATATATATATATATATATATATATATATATATATATATATATGTGTGTGTGTGTGTGTGTATATATATATATATAGGTATACCCCGTTATTTATAGCTTCGATATTCGTAGCTTCGCTTATACGTAATATGTATATTTTTTGACAGCAAATTCCGCTATTCGCAAACCCAGCTCCGTTATTCGCAATGCTAGATAAGGGAAAAAATAATTCACAATTCCGCCTGCTACCAAACGCAGCGCAGCATGCCCGTATCGCAAGCCATTATTCAAGAAAACGCACGGTCTTTGTGGCGAGATGTGAGGAAGGAAGTCGTTGGTGAAGATGAGAGCAGTGGTGGTGAAACTTTCAGTGCGAGTCGGGGGTGGTTTGAGGAAATAAAAATACAGTACAGGTATGTTTATTCTTTTATTAATGTTATTCATAACTTACTATGCTAATACAGGTCTGTATTTGTGTTTTATACTTGCTTTTATGTATCGTATGGGAACGTATCCAAACATCTTACCTTCTGAAAAATGGCCACCGGAAAGCATCCCCCCCATAAAACATGTATTTATATGGGAAAAAATGATTCATTATTCGCAATTTCGCTATTCGTATTGAGTCTGAGGAACATAACTCTTGCGAAAACCGGGGTATATCTGCGTATATATATCATTGGCGATCGGTGACAATTATGTATAGGGAAACATGCATAGCCTATTATATACAGTGTGTCCGTAAAGTCATGGTGGGATTTTAAATAGCTATATTATTGCAACGAAACATGATAATGAGATGAAACAATGCCAAATTTAAGAACAACTCTCAAAGTTGTATCTTGTAGTTAGTCTAGGCTAAGCTTAACCTTTATCTCGTAGTTAGTCTAGGCTGTCCACATGCCTATGTTGAACATGAGCGTAATAGCCCGAAAGTTAATGTGTGGTGTGCTCTAGCACGAGATCGAGTGATTGGCCCATTTTTCTTCGCGAAACCCACTGTGACGTCACACAACTACCTCGCTATGTTGGAACATTTTGCAGTACCCCAATTTATTGACAATAATGTCATCTTTCAGCAAGATGGTGCTCCTCCGCACTATGCCAACGTTGTTCGAGAATTCCTTAATGAAAAATTTCCACAGAGATGGATAGGAAGAGGAGGATGGAAGCCATGGCCTCCACGCTCTCCGGACCTGACACCTTTGGACTTTTATTTGTGGGGTTACGTCAAGCAAAGCGTGTACAGTGTACCCATTAGGGATATTCATCACTTGCACGAGCGAATCACGGAAGCTATCGCATCCGTCACTCCTGATGTTCTTGGGCGTGTGTGGCTGGAATTGAATCACCGCCTAGATGTCTGCAGGGCTACCAGAGGAGCCCATATCGAACTACGTTAAATAAAGTTATTCTTTTAGAGTTGTTCTTCAATTTGCCTTTTTTTCATCTCATTATCATGTTTCGTTGCAATAATATAGCTATTTAAAATCCCACCATGACTTTACGGACACACTGTATATATATAATTATATACAGTATACACCAACCTCTTTTACTTATACACCAGCTCTATCCTCTATCCCCCGCGAAGAGGGCGGGAGAGGAAGGGGATGGGCATTTGACGAACGACATTACCCTCAATATAACAACTTCACTTTGATTTACTCATAATTAAGCAAACTCTAATTGTAATTAGCTTGTATTTCTTCTTCTAAAAATATATTTGGTAATAAATGTCAGTTATTTAGTCATTTAATGCTATAAGCTCATTAATCAAACGCTTTAAAGGGATTCCGTTAGCATAATAGCAGGAATAAGCAACTCTCTAAGTTGCTTCCACGATCCACGTTTTGCCTAAAGAAATGAATGCGTTATGGGTCTGTGTTTCCATCGGTAAATATTTTTATTCTTTTAAGACATAATATTAATTCATCCCCAAGTATAGCGATCAATAATTTAATTGTATGTCATTTATTACATTTATACTATCGTATAAGCAATGAAATTATCGGTGAATTGATACAATTTTCATAAAACACGAATATAGTAAGTCAAACAAAAAAAGCAATTCTCAAGGTTGCTTCCACTGGCGCCCGTCAAGACGCAACAAAATTATTGCTCTCCCCCTCCTTTTTCAATGCACTGATTTGGATTTCGAGCATTTTGTATAAAAAAATATTTGAAAAGAGTATAGCCTAGTGATAATTTATCATAATTTTATCGTCATTAATATTGTTTAACAGCGCTTCTAATCATTTAAGTGGGGAAACAATGCCTCCATTGCTTCTGTGGACCGAATGCCACTGAGATATACGTATATATATATATATATATATATATATATTATATTATATATATATATTATATATATACAGGGTGTTTGAAAACTTTCTGTACAAATTGTAATGGGGATAGGCAACACCAAGACAAACCCTTTTCGTCTATAAGTGTATGTCCGCTGACGTCACCATTCGGCGCGAGAGGGCGCCGCTGCAATTGGCTAAAAGGTGAAGTGGGCTAGACTCGCGCTTGCCACGTGCATTCTTAAATCGGACGTAGTACGCGTAACATGGAGCGCTTCACGACTGCTGAGATGGCTGACATGCATATGGTGTATGGGGCTGCCAATGGAAACGGAAGAGCTGCTGTGAGGTTGTACCGACAGCGCTTCCCAAACAGACGTGTGCCAAACCACCAAACGTTTGCGCATTTGCATCGGCGACTGCGAGAAACTGGAACATTCCATGCAAACATGCATGACACTGGTCGGGAGAGAAACGTGCGCACTCCTGACATGGAAGAAGAAATCCTACGGCGATTTGAGGACAATCCAAGCGCAAGCACGCGAGGTGTTGCACGTATCCTCGGTGTGAACCACCTGGTCTGGAGAGTGTTTCACGAGCAGCAGTTACATCCGTTTCATCGTCAGAGAGTCCAGGCATTACAACCTCGGGATTACCCTCTTCGTGTGGAATTCGCACGCTGGTTTCTGCAGCAGACAGCGGTGCAGCCTAATTTTCCGGCTTATGTGCTGTTCTCAGATGAGGCCTGTTTCACACGTGAGGGTGTGTTTAACATGCACAATTCTCACGTGTGGGCGCACGCAAATCCACATGCTACACGGGTGCATGCTCATCAAGAACGGTTCGCCGTCAATGTTTAGGCGGGTATCGTCCATGGCAAGTTGATTGGGCCGTACCTGCTGCCTGCCCGACTCGACGGGCGGGTTTATCGGATATTTCTTGAAGAAACGTTGCCGGAACTGCTGGAAGATGTTCCCGTGGCTATTCGTAGACGAATGTGGTTTCAACACGACGGGGCCCCAGCACACTCCAGCAACGATGTGCTGGATTATCTGAACGCCACTTTTGGGGACCGATGGATAGGCCGGGGTGGGCCCGTAGCCTTGCCACCGAGATCGCCCGATTTAACATGCCTCGATTTCTTCCTGTGGGGACACATGAAGAACCTCGTGTACGAGACTCCCATTTACTCAGAAGAAGACCTCGTAGCAAGAATCGCTGTCGCCGCTGGAACTGTTCCCGAAATGCCGGGAATCTTCATATATACCTTTCAACCTTTCAACTGTTCCGCACGATGATTCCTCATTTCGCGAAGGTCAAGCTTGTCGCCCCTCCTCTCGAGTTGGCCTGGTGAAGTAGTGATTTGGTTTCTTGTACTCTCCACCTCACATAGTCAGGTACGCCCAGCTCATCGGGGATTGTCCTGAGCCAGGCGTCTAGTCTTTTTTTTCAATATGTCCACTGTAACCCCCCCCTCGTGTTCCTTAGGTCTTTGGGCAGCTGATTAAACAGTTTTGGTCCTCTCACAACAAAACTTTTTTCTTTCAGGGTTAACGATGTTCCCTGTCTCGCCTTTACTTTGGGAACACGACACAGTCTTCCTTTTCTACTTTCCACCGTTGTTTGGGGAGTTACAGGGTTCAGAATTAGATTAGGGACTGGTTTCTCCATTATTTTCCAAGTGTAAATAATGGTGTGTATCTCTCTCCTTCTTTCCAGTGAATATAGGTTTAATTCGCGTAATCTTTCCCAGTAGTTTAGTTCTTTGCACCCATTAATCTTGGCTGTGAAGCTTCTCTGAATCCCTTCTAGTTGTCTAATGTCTTCTTTTTTATATGGGCATGTTAGGACCGAGCAGTATTCCAATTTGGGTATGATCAGTGTTTTCAGTAGAGGAATCATTATATTCCTATCCCTTCGTTTAAAGGTTCTCAGTATCTGCCCAGTTATTCTCTTTGCTCTGTTTACTGCTATCTTATTTTGTGTTTCAAATTTCGCATCATCACTCATTACAACCCCTAAATCTTTTGCTCTAGAATTTCTCTGAATTTCCTGTCCATTTGGGGTCCATTTTGGGGTCTTCTCTTTTTCCGTACCATAACAGCTGAAATTTCTCAGTGTTAAACTTCATACTGTTGTCTTCCGTCCACTTGTAAATTCTGTTCATGTCTGTTTGTAGAGATCCTATATCTTCTGGGTTTCTTATTTTTCTACTGATCTTTGTGTCGTTGGCAAAGGATGTTAATGTGTTGTCTCTGGTAACGTCCTCATCTATGTCAGTTAGTATGATTATGAAGAGTAGTGGAGCTAATACTGTTCCTTGTGGTACTGAGCTGAGGACCTCTGATTCTGATGAAGATGCTCCTTGTACTGTAACGACTTGCCGCCGCAAGGTAACTCAAACTAATATAGTCACATTTTGAAATTATTAATTTTGAATACTAATTTATTTTACTATGTACATGAGTAAGCATATAAAACAACATTTAATAGTCATTTGGTGTTAAATGGTCAAAATGTCCACTATTTACACGGAAAAATGTGGTACAACGTCCCAAAACAGATCTGCACACAATAGTGTTCATATTAGTTGAGACTTTGGGTACTTTTCGAAAAATTTCTTCCTGTAGGTGTTGCACATTTTGAGGGTAAGTACTTGAAGGGCAAAGTGTATGGGGACGTTAAGACTGAGCACTACTCCAGCTTGGGTACGATCATTGCTTTCAACAGAAAAGTCATTATACTCTTGACTCTTTTTTTTTAAAGGTTCTCAGTGTCCGTCTCATTATTTTTTCTTCTTTGTTTACTGATATCTTATTTTGTGCTTCAAATTTCACGTCGTCGATCATTATAACTCCAAAATCATTTGCTTTAGTTTTTCTGAATTTTCTGTCGATTTGGGGCATAATATTTTATAGATTTTAGTTACCTACTCCTTCCGTATCTTAAAAGTTGAAATTTCTCGGTATTAAATTTCATATTGTTGTTGCTTTTGGCTATTTGTAAATTCTGTTCTTGTTCGTTTGTAGAGATTCTGTATCGTCTGAGTTTCTTATTTTTCTACTAAGTTTTCTGTCACCAACAAAGGATGTTGGTATGCTATCGTTAGTAACTTCACTGTCTATATCAGTTAGCATGATTATGAATAGTAATGGGGCTAATACTGTTCCTTGTGCTACTGAGCTACGTACCTCCGACTCCGATGATGATATTCCTTGAACTGTAACGACTTGATGCGCTCACTAAGGAAATTATATAACCATTTTCCTACTTTTCCTGATATTCCCATATATTCCAATTTATGTGCTATGATTCCATGATCACACTTGTCGAACGCTTGGCATCTTTCTATCATAGTTATCATGTTTTCGAAAGATGAATGATGTTATAGTGTTGTATTTGTTGTGAGAGGCACGATCTTCCTAATGGGAATCCATACTGGTTATCATTTAATTTTATCTGTGTTTCCAAAATTGCACAGATTTATTCTCTAACAATTATTTCAAATATCCTGGTGAAAGTCAGTGACATTGGCCTGCAGTTTTTCACTAGTTTTTTGATCGATCCCATCCTTCATAAACAAACTATGTTCACGCTTTCCTGGATGCCCGGTATTTTTCTTATGTCCGATATAAACTATTTCATTCTTATAATTTTTAATCATCGAACGTTCCATCTATCTGGGCTTGCTGCTGAGTGTGCTTTTAGCTCGTGTTGTATCGTAGCTTGCGTTATATCCATAGAGGGATTTACGTATAGGCAGAGTAGGCACCTGCTTAGGGCAGCAAATTTTGTCGTATTTCAACATAAATAGGGCAAAGAAAACAAAAATAGAAACTAAATAACTTATAAGCACTAACAAATTAAATAGATTCACATATAATTTTTAAAATAAAAAAAGAACAGCAGTCTCTAATAGCAAACTAGCGACGTCAAATGGCACAACTATAAGCCACTGTAGTGACAATTTCCCTGCCTAGGGGCGGCAAAATGCTAAGTACGCCTCTGGTTATGTCGTACGTTGTGAAATCAAAGTCCGTCATATCATACTTTCCCCTTATAAATCATATAAAAATGCATTGCTATCATATATTATTTTATCATTTTGGAGGATACTGTAAACGGATTCATACTGAGCTCTTACTATTTGAGATACTTTTTTAATATCATCGGTTAATGCATTGCTTTCATCCTTCATAGGTCCGACAGTCTCGTGATTTTTCGTTTTCCTTTTTATAACAAAATTAAGAAATATTTTGGGTTAAACTTTATTGTTTCTCAATTAGAGCTCGCATGTCGGGATCAGTGCTCTCCAGTTTTTCATTTATTATTTTGGTGACGTTGTTCTCTTTCCACTTTATTAACTTTGCAATAACTTTCTCTCTCTTGCGGAACATTGACTTTTTGTCTCTCAAACTTGTTTCTATTTCCTCTTTGTTGTTTTTTAGGGACTTATTTTTCCACAATTTCTAGCGTCTTCTCTTCGAGGGTTATTAGCATCTCTTCCGTTGTCTTATCCTTAAAAATGTTTTTTCCAGTCTATTGTTTCCATGGTGGATGTAATATCTTCCCAATTCATAGCCTTGGAGTTAAGGTAAAGAATTTCAAATTTGCCTCTTTCTACATATATTGTGTGTTCTTTATATTGGTTAATATTTCAGTAATGTTGGAATCTGATATTGTGGTTGGGAAAATTTGTCATTACTCTAGGCCAGGGATTCTTAACCTGGTGCTCGCGAGCACCAAAGTGCTCTTTAAGTTGTGTACAGTGCTCTCCACCATCACCTAAAACTTTGCTCGCGAACACTATAGTGAAGCCCTTGACCCCTCCTGCCTCATAAAAAGCAATTCATTTTATCAAACGTAGCAATGAATGTTTAATGTGCATGAAAAGTTAAGGTGCATGAAAAGGTTAAAAAACCCTGCTCTAGGCAGTTGTTTTTTCTGGTGTTCTCTGTTATTTCTTGCTTTACAAAAATTCATCTGCTAGAGACAGCAGCATTTTTAACTGCTCCTGGTCCTCCCTTGTGCCTCCCTTATCTTGATTTATACATATATTTCTTCGTATCCTTTTCATATTTTATAAATGGGAAATTAAAATCTCTGTAAAAAATAATATTGGAGGTTGGGGAGTTTAGAGCTTTTATCAGGTTTATGGTCTCAATAATGATATCTGAGAATTTCGTAGTAAGAGGGTTTGGAGGTCTGCGCCTCATTATACGCCTCGGTGGTGTAGTGGTTAGCGTCGCTGACTACGAATCTATCGGCTCCTGGATCGAGACCCGGTGACGGCAGGCAGCGCGCAGCAAAACGTAGCAGTTCATCCTTCTATACAATAAAGAAATTGGTTGGTAGATAAATGGGTACCCTGGGTAACCTAGTGGTGAGGACGCTGGGCTGCTGTTGGGGCGTGGTTCGGATACCACGTTAAACTGTAGGTCTAAGGTGGAGTGAAAAGCTTAACCTTCGTCAGAATGAACAATTCGGGCGGAAGCAAAACCAAAGGTTATCAAAGGTCTGTATATTACAATTCGTATTATGCTTAATTTTTCACTTTTTGCTGCTAATAATTATTTTATTTTACCTAGTTATTTGAATTACTTACTATCATTTCTGTTCTATGGTCTTCATGTATGTAAACAGCATATCCTCCTTTTCGTCTTTCTGTTCTGTCGGTTCGAAGTATGTTATAGTTGTCAATTTGTTTCTATTTTTATCAATATAAAACTCACTTTTCACAATTTGTCTGGCAATCCTTCGAATGAGTTCCCGTGAGGTACATAAAATCTGCTCTTGTTTTCTGCACAAATCCTTTCAAATTTATTTGGGGAATAGTTTGGTTTTAAGCCCTTTATATTGATTTGGATAAGTTTTATATTTTCGTCTTCATTTTCAGCCTAATTTAGTCCAAATTCCTTGTCCCTTAGTATAGTATAGGTTTCGTTTCCGTGATCCCCCGAGAATTTTCCTTTATTTTCTATCCGTTTCGAAACATGTACGTAATTTCTTCTTTCATTTATTCTGTTTCGTTCGTAGGTTTTCGCATTTGTCGGCTGTCTTTGCACTTGCTGAATGATGGCCGTGTCAGTTACGTTGAAAAAATCTTCATTACTTGGTGCTCAGCTGTAGTATTGCTTTGAAGGTAATGTGGTAACAAGGTTTTTTCCTGTACTAGCATCTTTCATATCTTGCATAAATTTTTCAGCTAATCAGGTCATGGAACTTACAGTTGATTCGAGATTTACAATTACCAATTTTTAACGGAAATTGCATAAAGTTGGACGCGCATAGATACTCGTACATTGTCCGCGTCTGTACGTGCTGCAGTGCCCTCTTGCATAATATATCTATACAGTCTCCTGTGTTCTTCTTTTATATCTGTTTTTGTCTGGTGATTTTACCGTGTGAGAGCTTGTGGTGTTTTTTATATTTATTTTGACAGTCATGTATTTTTATCGTGTTTTTACTTTTGTTTCTTTTTCTTCCACGCTGATGTCCATCGAATCATCCTGATCATTTCCCCACCCCCCTCCCCAATTACGAAGTCTTTTTTTTTTATCATATTCGTGTCGTCAATTGCTTTAAATATTGCAAACGAATTTACCTTTTCTGTACATAAATCACAGGGGAATTTTATATCAGTAATCAGCTTCGTCCTCGATAAGAGGGCTATTTTCGTGTCGTAACAATTTATACAATTAAGTTCTATAGTTGTTGACAGAAATCACATCAGATGGCTCTGTTTTCAACGGTGGCCTGATTACATAAATTACATAGTCTCTGGGAATGCACTTTCAGTGTCATGTTATCAAATGCTGTAATCGTCACTCAATAAACATACGACATTTTTTCCATTTCAATGCGAGGTGAGTGAAATGAGCTTGGTTTGTGACCTTTTTCTTGTTCTGTTTTTCTCTTCCAGTTCCAACTATACATACCCATCGGATCACAAAGACCATAATATCGACACTAAAAAACTAACTTAACTTAACTTATGCTAACCTAACCTAACTTAATCTAACTCAAAATGTACTTGTCGATAAACTGTCAAGTCAATCAGATGTAATAAGGAGTGTTGTAATATAAGATGCAGGATCACATGTAATATAAGGCGGAGATTGTAAACACCAATCGAACAGGGAAGTACTCCAGGTGGGGGGAGGGACGTTAGGCAGGAGACAGGGAGTGCTGGAACTCCCGTTTCTCCTGTCACTGTCCTCCTTAGCTGATCTTTTTCTGCGTTCCATCTACCCTGTGAGTAGTCCAGCATACTCTCAAATACACACTTCTTCCTCTATTCTTCACTACATATACATGCATCAATCTTTTAAAATTTTATAAAAAAAGGAAAAAAATGGCATCATGAGCCTTTGGAGACATTGATTTTTGGCTCTCTCTTTCTTATATTTTTGCGTGCACCCGCCCTTGGCCCTTCCTTTCTACATAAGAACTCCCATTCCAGTTGATATACAAGGTGTTTCACAACCGGTCTGCCATACTTTGGGGGGTGATATCGAGTAAAAAGGTTAATACAACAGAGGTGCTATTTCCAACCATTGCGAAGCTACGGACGTTTGAAGATGTGCAAACAACAAATCCCTACTTGTGTGTAATTCGATAGATGGCAGCACTGGTGGTAATTTCGGTTAACGAAGTTACCACTACTAATCCTCAGTTTTTTTCTTTCAGTTGGTTCTGATCTGTGATACGAGGCACTGTGTTGCGCTAAGATGAACAATCAAAATGAATCAACAGTTCACACCCCTGAATACGCTGATATCCATTTCTTTTATGGATTCTGTGATGGTAACAGCAGGGCGGAAGTTGAGGAATATCGAAGACGTTTTCCGAACCGCCGAATACCGAACAGGCAAGTGTTTAGTCACACACATCAGAGATTAAGGGAAACAGGGACAATTGCTCCATGTAACCAAGAACATGTAGCACAACGGCCCGTTACTGTGGAGGAGCGCATACTGGACCTAGTACAACGTAGCCCAACTACCAGTATTCGAAGTATTTCTAGACGAATTGGTGAATCCGCATCGCGTGTATGGCGAACCATACATGATGAGGGTTTGTATCCCTATCATTTGCAACATGTGCAAGCTCTTCAACCGGATGATTACGATAAATGTGTTCACTTTTGCCAGTGGATGGTTATGCATCGCCAAATTCTTAATCGCATACTGTTTAGTGATGAAGCATAATTCATTCGGGATGGAATTACCAATAGACGAAATTCCCACTTGTGGTCCGCCGATA
>JAJOZX010004210.1:75000-105000 GCA_023014485.1 Bathynomus jamesi
GTTTCGTGTGATTCACTGAGTTATGTGGTTGAACTGTAGTTGACCATGATGGTCTCTAAGAATGTTTCTTCATAAGAAGTGACTCTTGCAGAGGCAAACATCCATCCTGTAAACAGGCGAGGACAAAGGTGGCTCTGCTTTCTCGTGTGCCCGGTAGTAACACTGCTCAACTGTGGTTACTTGCAGCTTCTAAGCATATATACAGTACATAAAAATTTGAACTAAGATTACATAATCATTTCCTACTTTGGGGATACAGAATCTATGTACAGGTACAATATTAAATACCAATTAATATTGTTTATTTGTAGCAATACAGGGATAAAATTATTTTAATAGTTATTGATGTGTAGAGAAAAGCGAGAGGGAAATGAAGGTGGGAATAGAAATAAAAGAGGAACAGAGGAATTATGATTCGTAAGTTTTAATGGATTTTCCTTTCATAGTTTTTTCTGGAAACATTTTAGCTCGTTACATTTTTTAGTTTTTCAAGAGGTTAGGTCCAGCGGAGCATAAAGATCTAATTGCATAGTCTAGACTCTAGAGTAGCGGTTCTGGACCTTTTTCTTCTTCTGTACCCCTTGAACTCTTTCAAGGAATTTTCTGGATTTTCGAGAGGCATAGAGGGTTTTTACTTTCTTTACGACCGTGTGATTTGTGGCCGTTTGTTAATCGTATATAAAATTAATAGGACTATATTTTCAGGATCCCGTCGCGTAACCCCTAAGATTCCCTCGCGTACCCCAGGTTCAGATCCACTGCTCTAGAGTATAATCTGGTTTTATTATGTATGAGTTTGATCGTCTTGTATCGAAACAGTGTTGGGGTTGGGATGCTAATATTTTGGTTTTGGTGAATTTTGGAACAGTATTAATGATAATTTGGAACATATTTGATACTATCAGCCAAGTGAAGACGCTGAGGTCGGAGGTTCCACTCCCGATAGTGCCAGTAATAATAATCCAGGAGCTAGCGCAATGTGCCTCGTTTATCTGGTCTGATCGCTGTGCTAGTTTCTCTTGACTGAGTTTTAAGGTGGAGCAGGTAGGACGACCTTCGTCAAAATGAATTCAAATAGAAGCGCAACCAGGATTACTAGGGGCACTCAATATATTTTGCACCACCCTTTTTTCTTAGCTCAATAATAGGCCATGGGGCTGAAATGTCTTTTGGGCTGTAAGTTTGAACTTTCTGCGCTTCACATAACCGTTTTCCAGTTTGAACCTCCCCTCCTTGTATAAAACCGTTTTTAAACGCCCTTGTATAAAACCGATGGTTAACGCAGTTTCGAAAATGGCGTCTGACAGTGATGTGCGTCGTAAACAGAGAGCTGTTATCGAGTTCTTAACCACAAAGAAGGAAACAGTTGGAAATATTCACAAACGTCTACAAAACGTTTACGGAGATGGTGGTGTTGATCGAAGCACAGTTGGACGCTGGTCTAAACGTGTGAGATCATCGGAGAGAGGAAGAGCCAGCCTCGATGATGAGCCACGCAGCGGTCGCTCGGCATTGGCTGTGACATCTCACACTGTGCAACGTGCTAACAGCATCATTCGATCAAATTGGCGCGTCACATACAAGGAGCTATCACTGGAGCAAGGAATTAGTGAAGGAAGTGTGAATACGATAATTCAGCAACTGGGATACTCAAAAGTGTGTTCACGGTTTGTTCCTCGCGAACTGACTCAAGATCACAAAGCCCAAAGAAAAGAAATTGCTTCTGAGTCGTTCACGTAAAAACATTTTCGATATTACATGTTCAATTTCCAGAACTGTAAAGAACTGTCATAGACAGTATTATAGTGAACAAAATTGCTCGTAATATGATCGAAAAGTTCCACATGTGTTCTTGAAGTCGGTATCCGCATCCATCCGATTCGTATGAAATAAAATCACAAAAACCTCAAAGTTATTTTAGAAAAAGGAAAATCGTAAATTGTATTATGAGCACGACGTACGTTCAGTTCTTTTGAATTGAATTGAATTGAATAACCTTTATTAATAATAAATAAATACATTAGTTTTACAATTTACAATGCCGTAAATAATTGCGAAGCTGGAATATTTATTTTATTTAATTTGGCCCTTAAGCTTTAGGCTTTACTGGGCTCCTATCAAAATAAAACAGATAGTTGTTATTAACAATAAATAAATAAATAAATATTATAAATAGTTAAAGTATGTATTAATCTTAAATTATCATTATCGATGTGACAAATGCAAGGTCATTATTGAAGGTAATTATACCAATACCATACAAAGAAATCAATATTATACAAGAGAGATAAGAACTGAACAATCACAAGTAATGTGCCTTTAATCCTAGATTACACACGAGAAATGAACAAACAATAGTAATGTACATTAATCCTAGATCTGAACACCCTGTATACAGTATATCTTTTCTCATGAAATTCGAGGTATTGTCAAAGCTAACTTTTAAAATCAATGTTACAGTTTCAAAAATTACCAAAATCGTTACTTTTTAACTGTATGTTTATAGGTCCATTTGCGAACACCAAATGTAAGGAACAAAACCTTCCATGCACAAATCATTATTAAATTCTCTCTCTCTCTCTCTCTCTCTCTCTCTCTCTCTCTCTATATATATATATATATATATATATACTGTATATATATATACTCCTTTTTATTTATATATATAAGCCTTCTGGGTTAGTATGATGGCTAGGTTCTATTTTGTAATTACAGATCTTCACAGCTGATGGCACAATGTTTTGGCTCCCCTTTGGTGATTCGTGCTCCAGCAATCTACGTGGAACAAAATTTTTACGCTGAACTATTCAGGTCGACCTTGCGACCGCCATGGCAAAGAGACGCGCCCCACAAATTGGAAACTATAAATATAAATAAAATATTAACTATAAACTTAAAGGAACTGATCTTTTGCCGAGTCAAGAAAAATGCAAAATTCTATTTCCAGTCCGGGACTAAAAATAAACGTAAATGTCTTTCCCAAAATAAACATATACAGGGTGTCCCAAGAAAGCTATATACTCTTTATAGCATCATATATATATATATATATATATATATATATATATATATATATATATATATATATATATATATATATAGTCATGCGGTTTGCTTCTACAAAGCTTCAATTTAATATTTAGGAGAAATCCAATGACAAGGAGGAATGTAAATGCCATGAAAAGTCTTCTTTAATGCGCAACGTTTCGAGCAATACGCTCATCATCAGGCTAGATAATAACAATATGAAATTAGAATCAATAAATAAATGTGAACCAAGACAAAATAATTTCTAAAAAACCTATTCATTAAAAGCAAGTTTTAAAAACTAAAAGAAGAAGGTTAAATTCAAAGTTATAAAAATTTACATATAAAATTACAAGAAATTTAAAAGCTATTTTTAAATTACATATAGTAAATTTGAAATTAGTACACTGGAATAATTAACACTAATACAATGGAATAATTAACACTACGAACCTTTCAATGCTGGTTCCGAGGCACGAGTAATTTAAAACAAAACAAAACAGGAAACAAGCTATGGGTTGGGCGGTTGGAGTTATAAGTTAGGGGAAGGGGGGATTATAAAAAATTGGGGAGGGGGGATTATAAAAAATTTAGAGGGACAGCTGAGGAATCCACGTTTAGAGAAGGGGTCAATGTTTTAATATAAAGAGATTCCAAAATTCTAAGTGAGTTAGGACAAGAATTACAACCGAGAATTTTAAAATTATCTAAAGTGACATCAGTTTTACATTTTATACTGTGTTCCCGAATACTGGAGGCTTCTTTTTTATTTAAAATTTTACCTGTTCGGCAACTTATTCCTATAGCGAATAAAATCTAGTCCTGAGGGAGCACACGGTGCTGCCAATGTAAGTACCAAGGAGACACCTTGGGCAGGTAAATAAATATACAACACCGCTACGCAACGAATCAGGAGTTCGATCCTTCGCTGAGAAAAAGCTACCTAAAGACATTTTGTTAATAAATATAATGCGAAAATCAGTATGATAAAAAAATTTCTTAACAACTTTGTAAATTTAAGTTTAAATTCTTTATTCATGGGACCCATTTCAGGTACCAGGAAATATTTTATATCTTTAGGCACTGAAATACAGGAAAGTTGAGGGCTATAAACATTATTTAAGAAAGATCTTATTAGTTTATCTACATATTGAACAGGAAAACTATTATTGGTAAAATATGATCTTAAATTATTAAATTCATCATTTAGTAAGGTAAAACTAGAGGTCAAATTATATCCTCTGAACAAGAGAGTTTTAATACACAACATCTTATAGTTAAAATCAGTAAAACTAAAGAAATTCATGCCCAAACCAGTAAAAGTGGGTTTCCTGTAAACTGATGTAGTAATAGAATCACCTTTTTTCGAAATTAAAAGATCTAAAAAGGGAAGGGAGCCATTTTTCTCAGTTTCCATTGTATAAGTTATATTGGGGTGCAGAGAATTTAAGAAGTTAAAAAATTGTTGCGCTTGTACAGCATTATCAAAAACAGCTATCGAGTCATCAACGAAGCGTCGATAGAAAATTGGTTTACAATGGGTGGGAGATTGTCTAAAAATTACGCTTTCTAAATGAGTCATAAAAAAATCAGCTGATAGAGGTCCGACGGGTGATCCCATCCCAACACCATCAATTTGTTGGTAAACCTTATTATTGAAAGTAAAATAACATTGCTTAAAAACCAATTCTAAAAGTTCCTTAAAATTTACAAATTTACAAAGTTGTTAAGAAAAATTTTTTTATCATACTGATTTTCGCATTATATTTATTAACAAAATGTCTTTAGGTAGCTTTTTCTCAGCGAAGGATCGAACTCCTGATTCGTTGCGTAGCGGTGTTGTATATTTATTTACCTGCCCAAGGTGTCTCCTTGGTACTTACATTGGCAGCACCGTGCGCTCCCTCAGGACTAGATTTTATTCGCATATGGGAATAAGTTGCCGAACAGGTAAAATTTTAAATAAAAAAGAAGCCTCCAGTATTCGGGAACACAGTATAAAATGTAAAACTGATGTCACTTTAGATAATTTTAAAATTCTCGGTTGTAATTCTTGTCCTAACTCACTTAGAATTTTGGAATCTCTTTATATTAAAACATTGACCCCTTCTCTAAACGTGGATTCCTCAGCTGTCCCTCTAAATTTTTTATAATCCCCCCTCCCCAATTTTTTATAATCCCCCCTTCCCCTAACTTATAACTCCAACCGCCCAACCCATAGCTTGTTTCCTGTTTTGTTTTGTTTTAAATTACTCGTGCCTCGGAACCAGCATTGAAAGGTTCGTAGTGTTAATTATTCCATTGTATTAGTGTTAATTATTCCAGTGTACTAATTCCAAATTTACTATATGTAATTTAAAAATAGCTTTTAAATTTCTTGTAATTTTATATGTAAATTTTTATAACTTTGAATTTAACCTTCTTCTTTTAGTCTTTTTAAAACTTGCTTTAATGAATAGGTTTTTTAGAAATTATTTTGTCTTGCTCACATTTATTTATTGATTCTAATTTCATATTGTTATTATCTAGCCTGATGATGAGCGTATTGCTCGAAACGTTGCGCATTAAAGAAGACTTTTCATGGCATTTACATTCCTCCTTGTCATTGGATTTCTCCTAAATATTATATATATATATATATATTATATATATATATATATATATATATATATATATATATATATATATATAAGAGTTATAGTTTTTTTTTTTGGGACACCCTGTATATATAATTAAGAACTGAAATCTCGAAAGATTTTTGTTCAAGCTGACAGTCACCAAAATTCAGTAAATAATAATAATAATGATAATAATAATAATAATAATAATAAATAATAATAATAAAATCGTTTCGTCAAAGTTAAAAAAAAAACATTCAAAATTCAAAAATCTTTATTCAGGAATGGTTAAAAGTGACCGATTTTTACAATTTTTAGATATTTGATATGACGTTAATATATTCACAGTACTCTCATATGAATATGCCGTTGGAAGCGATGGAGGCTTTTTAAGCAAAATTAATGGCATTCAGCATATTTATTAAGCAAAAAGGTAAAAGTAGCAAGTAATAATAATAGTTATTACAAATAATAATACTAATAATAATAATACTAAATAATAATATTAAATATGATATAAAGTTTACAAAATGTTACATAATTTTAAATTATATGATTTATTGTATATTTAATAGAAAATAAATTATGTTTAATATAAATTATAAAAAGAATAAATTACAAAATTAAAATTGTTTAATGAAATTAACATATTTTAAGTAGTTTACTATAAAATGGGAACTTCATTACTAATTATAAAACTAGCAGTAGTGAACCTTTACATCAGTAGGAGCTAATGAAGTGCTTTTTTAGTGATTTGCGAAATACATTTAGTGATGAAGCCTGCCTCATATGCATTTACTCCTTTGAAGAGAGAGAGAGTGCATTTCCTGCAGTTCCTATTGTATAGAGTTAGGTTTGTGTCAGTGGCGGCTCGTGACTAAAAATTCTAGGGGTGCTGTCTCTAAGAATGGGTTGAAATAATTACTGAAATAAAAGGATGAGCATTGAGCAATGAATAAAAGTTTCAAAAGTTATTGAAAAAGTTATTCAGTGAGCTCATCCTTATATTGTTCTTGATTATTTCAATTGTAAATACTTTGTGTATAAAATCTCTGGGCAGTCTGGTGTTACAACAATGGTGTATTTGATTTTGATAAGGGTTGGGTGATTGCTCACTGAATGGGTGATGTACGTTGATTTTTATTGATAACTTTGAACACATTGACAGGAACAATGAATTTGCATAATTCATTTAGTTTTAAAATATTTCGTTCTTTAAACATTGGGAAAGTGTCACTTCGTCTGTCGTCATCATTCGAGAGAGTTCGCGGACATTTTTTATGAATTACTTCCAAAGGATGTTTTATATATTTTTAGGAGCTACCCCTTGCTGTAATGCAATATAATAAGTGTGGATGAATGAAGAAATAATATAGGGTAAGGAGTTCGTTTTGAGGAAGGATCTTTTATAGTTTAAATCAGTGATGCACAAACCCTGGCCCGCGGGCCAAATGTGTCCCCCACGGGTCTTTTCAATTCAATGAAAAAGTTAGAATATAAAAGTGACCCAATTTATGACTTAGATGGAAAGTAAGTAGGCTAATACATTTAGTTATTTTCTTCGCTTGGCCCTCACATCAAAAAAGTTTGTGCACCACTGGTTTAAATAATATAAAGAAAAATCTTGATATTTTGGATTTGATATGTTGTACATTACTTTTGAAATTTAGTTATTAATGTAAAGTACTTTAATCTCATTCGCCCTCATACAGCACTGTCATTAATATCTGCATCAATATCCGCAATCATTATTATGAACAACAAGGGAACTAATACTGTCCCTTGTGGGACAGAGCTACGACTTCTGAGACTTCCGATTTAACCCCATTTGCTACCACCATTTGTGTTCTTTGCGTCAAGAAATTAAATATCCATCTTCCTAGCCTTCGATTAATTCCTGTATCCTTAAGTTTGTGTGCTATAATTCCATGGTCACATTTATCGAAAGCTTTAGCAAAGTCAGTATATATCACATCTATGTTTTGTCCTCGACTTTCCAATATTTTCTCCTGGTGGTCTAATAGCTGTGATAGGCATGATCTTCCAGTCCTGAAGCCATGTTGATTTGGGTTGTATAAGTTCTTTTCTTGTAGGTGGTAAGTAGTTTTGCCTCTAATTATACGTTCAAAGCACTTTTTATAAGGTGGGAGGTGAGACCCACTGGCCGATAATTCTTGGTATTGCCCTGTTACTACCTTTAAATAAGAGGGGGAAATGGTCGCGTTCTTTAATGGGAGTGGAATTTGCCCTGCGTCGAGTGATTTCCTCCATAGTAAGCATAGCAGTTTGGCAATACTCTCTTTACATTTCTTCAGAAACGTGGCACTCCATGTGTCTGGCCCTGGTGCCGAATTGCCTCGCATCTGTGATAGAGCCTTAATTACGCCTCCTTCTCGAGAACTCCAAGTCTATTAATAGGTTTGTGCCGGAATTTGTTCTTGGCTGATTTGCATCTATGTCGAAAAATTCGTCTGGGTCTTCTACTTCCATCTCGGACTTAGGGCCAGGGGTGCTAAACACAAAGTTAAATTGTTCCCTAAGCAGTTCGCTCATTTTCTTTCGGGTCATTTGTATTTGGCCCCCCCGTCCATCAATGGACCAATACTCTCTTTACTCTTTTCGCAAACGTGTCGTCGAAGTATTTTGGGTTATTTTTTTTATGTTTTCTGCTACCTTGTTTTCCTCCTCGTTTGTCTTATGTATGAATGTTTGCTTTAGGTGCATTTCTATTTCGCCAATTTTCCTCTCCAACTTGAGTCTCTTCGCATCAGTTCTGCGTCTGTGGAGATTTTTTACAGTTTGTTTTCGTTGTCTAAATAGTGTCCTGATTTTCCTCTGAAGTTTGCCACGTTTTTTTTTTGTCTCTCTGGAACATTTTTTCAGTATTATAGGTTTGGTTTCAGTCTCTATTATACATAATATTTCTTCTGGAGTCTTCTCGTGAAGTAGCAATTCCAATTTACTTCCTTAAATCTTTCTTCACACTTTCTCAAATGGTCTGAAGATGTTCATAATGGTTAGATTCATTCTTTTACTTCTGAAATAATAATTTCGACTGTGCTGTTTGATTTGCTTACCTTCACCTCACATGTGTATGTGTTTTTCACGTAGATACAACACCCTCCCCCTCGTCTAGCCACTTTATCTGCTTTGTGTATGTTGTAGTCCAGCATTGCTATTTCATTATTCTCGATACAGTTTTCACAGCATTTTTTGCATTTATGTGTGTTTCCGTTCGGTATATGATATCTGTGCTGGTTTCCGTAGCTAAATTTTGTAAGTACAGTATTGTAATTTGCAGCCTGCATGGTCAGTATAGAGGCCTTGTATATTTGTATAAATACATTTACAGGGTTTCTAATCTCCGTATTCGGTTTTCCTATATACTGGACGTTTCCTGGTCGATGTCGGTTCCTGTTTGGTGTTATTGGTTGAGTCACTGCATTTGGGAGTATTGGGGTTGCGGCCATTAATAGAACTGTGGTTGTTGTATTATTGGTGGGTGGTGTTGGATAAAAGGGTGATGTATGTAATGTATGTATGTATGTATGTATTACATGTATGTATGTAATATATGTATTACTAATTATGGATCGAAAGTTGGTTTCATGTCACGAAATTTAGTTCTTTTGAAATCTAAAATTTATTCCAGGCTCTGCGAATTATGAATATTAATTTTAATTTCAAACGTTATTTGCTTATGATCACTGGTGCAGAAGTCACCTCCTACAGAGATAATATTAATAATTTCAAAGGTTATTTGCCTATGATCACTGGTAAAGTAGTAGTCTCCTACACAGATACTATCAATTAAGGCTAGGAGTAAGAAAACCATTTCTTATGGTTTTCTTTCTCACTCATAATTTACACTTATAAAGAAGCAATTTGAATGGCTCTGACGTCTCATATGATCATATCTCATCAACAGACAACATTAGAAAGAGAAAATTAGAAAAGAATTAAAAATTAGAAAGAGCCGTTTTGAGCAGAAAACTGAGATTTGTTTATAAAAAAAACTCTGAACAGGTAGCAAGAACAACGTGAAAAAAGTGTTAGCAGCTGACGAGGAAGCTTCTAAACAGTGGCTGCATCCTCCAGCGCAGGACACGTCAACGCGAAGAGGCGACGTGAAACCAAAACATCAACGCGCTGGTGGCCAAACTTCCTCAAATCTCCATGCAGCGGGCTGTCTACGGTTGGCCAGACTGGCAGTCGACGGCCTGTTGCGTGGCACGGTCAGAGTACCGATCGGCTCCCGGGGCCGGACCTATTCTCAGCGTGCTAGTTTTTCAATTACAGGGAGCAATTGCGTGCTCCCCGAACTACTCTTACTCTCTGGCGACATTAAGATTAATCCAGGCCCACGACAACTTACACATGTCACCATACACAAAGACATAGACATAATAGCACCATGAGACACATACAGAAGTATAATATTAACATATTACAATACAACGTAGATGGCCTCACAAACAAAATCATGCAGCTTAGGGAATTCGTACACAAACAAAACATTCACATAGCACTTATACAAGAAACAAAACTAAAACGCACACACAAAACACCCACCATCCCTGACTTCACGGCGATCCGTCAAGATCGTACTGGGGGTAACGGGGGTGGACTCATCACTTACATACGTTATAATGTTATAATGTTATAATGTTTCAGACCAACAAAGACCCTAGGATCCACTCATGGCTGGTCTACCTAACTGTGTTCGTGTATTGTGTATGTCCTCCGTGGTGGCGGAGGGGACCTACAATTTTACGTGGGTTCCGAACCACAAGAACATAAGAAATTTATGTAAAAACTGCCGGTAAATTGGCAACGACCAATTTTTACGAAACTAAATAATTATCAATTTAAAAATAATTAATTATCGGTTTAAAACTAAAGATAGAATCTCTCGATCCAGAGGATCAAGTCATAATAGACTACTATCCACAAATATGTTACACTCTATATCTATTTATAAAGGACATGCAAATATATCGGATCCAAAGAATCCAGTCAATTTCATTACGGTATCCATCAAGTCACGGTCCATGTCGATAGCGGACCAAGTCAAAATTTACAATCATATACATTACAATATATACACTTACGAGAAAAAGAGTAGGTGTGGCTTAAAGACTGTACAGTAATGTAGAAATGTGTGCACCCATTTTGGGTCTCCCATTTAAAGGTGTTTGTGGGGCAAGTGAAGATCATGAGTTTTTCAATACCTCACAGTACTATGGGGGGCACCGCTCGGCAGAGGAATCTCTTTAAATGGGGTGTGTAAGGACAGAGAGTATCCGCTAACCCAAGACGCTGCCTCCCTATATCCCACAACACTTGTGTTGAGCTGTGGGATCTATCCCCAGAAAGCCTTAATTTTACTACCTTAAACTATACCCTTTCTATCAACATATGCGTCTAATCGATTTTTAAACATGTTTATAGACGTGCTACTAATTACTTCTACCGGCAAAACATTACAAACACAATCCAAGCAGATAACACGATAGAAATACAGGCAGTTAACATTAAAACACGCTCAAAACACACCACACTAATCAACATTTACATCCCACCAGATAGTTCACCTCAGGTGCCAGCCAATTACAATCCACAGTTACACAATCTGGCCTCTCTCACTAATGTCATCTTAGGAGGAGACTTCAACGCCAAAGACACTAGTTGGTACCTGCACAACCAAAACAACACCAGAGGCGCCAACATAGCCACACAACTAAACAGCCTCTTCATTCTTAACAATACAGAAGAACATACACACATACCACATCAAGCAGGATACTCAAACTCCTCCCCAGACATAACGTTCTGTTCCCCCTCACTAGCAACACATACACAATGGAGAACAGAAAAACAACTGTCATCAGACCACCTGCCCATCATCATTACAACACATTCTACACTCTGTCCCAACAGCCTTAGGCACACTTACAAAAATTACAAGAAAGCTGATTGGGAACAGTTCAAAATACAGACTGAGGAACAATTCACCACATTAAACAGCACACCCATCATAAACATCAATACAACACTCAAGACATTTAATCAGATTATCAATAATGCAAACAAATACATACCCAAGGGCAACATTAGGAAATACAACCCAAATTACACTAGAGAAATAGCCCACCTCATAAAGCAACGTAACAACCTCAAATATAACACAAATACCACACACAGAAGCCATAAAACAGCAGATACAACAGCTCAACACAGAAATAAGCAACAAACTCAAAGAAAAACAAACAGAAACATTCAGGGAATTCATAACAACACTAAACCACTCCACAGATACATCCAGGCTATACAAGACTATAAACAGCATTACCCAATCTAACAGCGGCATTCACACCTCACACACGGCTATCTGTCGTAGCCAAAATAATATCCCAACATACACACAACAAGCTAACATTCTAGTTAATCACTACGCAAAGATAAGTCACTTAAACAGAGACAACAACCAGAAACACGCAGACAGACAAACAGCCAGACACAAGAAAACCTACAGACTCGACACGACCATTACACCCTTCAATACAGACCAGACCACCAAGATCATCAAAAACATTAAGAATTCGAAGGCTACTGGACCAGACAACATATCTAACATACACCTTAAACACTTGGGCCCACAAGGAATACTAGCTCTCACAAATATCAGCACATATTCATACCAACACTGTATTATTCCTGACATATGGAAACAAGGTAAAATTATTACACTACTCAAACCAAACAAAAATCCAACAGAACCAGCTTCCTATAGACCCATTACTTTACTATGCCCACCTTCCAAAGTAACAGAAAGACTAATCTTACAAATCACCAACCCACATTCCACTATCGCCTACTCAACATGGATTCAGACCTCACCACTCAACCACGACATTACTCACTAACCTCACGCAGCACATCATGGATGGCATCAACTCCAGACGACCAGCTCAACGTACACTATTAGCAACAATAGACATTAGTAAAGCATTTGATGCTATCCCACGCTTCCCTCTCATAAACAAAATAATCAACACAAACATGCACAATAACACCAAAAGATGGCTGAGCAACTATCTCTCAGGAAGATACATGTCACATTTAATGGCAAGTCATCCAAAAACAAGCTTTTTCCGAACGGGGTCCCTCAAGGCTCTGTTCTCTCACCAACACTCTTCAACTTATACATGCATGACATTCCAACACCCATAGATAACAAGCTTACCTTATCATCATATGCAGATGATATCACTCTAACATCCACCCACAACAACATCGACACCGCTACAAATAACCTACAAACATACATAAACAGTATACAAGACTGGCTCACACACAATAGATTCAAAGTAGCGCCCACAAAATCAACCATCACCTTGCTTACAAACAACACAAAAGAACACCAGGTAATTCCACAGCTTACACTAAACAACATCAACATTCCACACACTCACAGAACCAAAATACTTGGTGTCACATACAACACATCATTATCTTTTGCAAACCACATTCAGGACATTAAAAACAAGTGTACGTCAAGACTTAACACGCTTAGGGTACTAACAGGCACAAACTTTGGACACCAGCAGGAAACAACATCACTCATATACAAACAATATATTCGCTCAGTTATGGACTATGCTAGCCCATGCTGGGCACCCATTATCTCAAACACATACATAAACACCTTACAAACAATACAAAACAACGCACTTCGTATCATTACAGGATGCACTCAAACAACACCAATAGAACACCTGCACACAGAAACAAAAATACTAAAAGTTAGGGAACATTTAGACATGAGGGGAACACAATTCATGGCAGCAGCGACAACTAACCCACAACACCCTTGCCACTACATGTAAAATCATGCACCAACACCTCGCACCATTAAGGTAACACCAGAGAGACATTATAACCAAATACTCCATTCCATACCACGCCCCACAAACATCACACAGTACAGAAAACACATACACACACACCTAACCCACAAAGCACTGACACGACTCGGTCCGAATGCAGTCCTAGGTGCGAAGCCGCCACCCATTAACAGGTCAGAGATCAGCCTGAGCAGATCGGATCGAGTTAACTTAGCACGATTCCGATGTGGACATCACCCCAACTTACGGACATATAAACACAGACTAGACAACTCCATAGACGACACCTGCCACCTGTGCCAGGACACACCACAAACAACTGAACACATTATGACAGACTGTACCGCTCTAGCACAACAACGAACACAACACAACATCACTAGTGCGCTGAACCTCTGGTCCACTCCGGAGAGGGCGATCGGTTACCTGCGTGCCGCCGGCTTGCTCGATCAGGGTGGGCTGATCGGCTAAACAACAACAACAACAACAACATGTATGTATGTATGAAATATATGTATTACATGTATGTCTGTAATACATGTATTACCATGTATGTACGTATGTATGTAATACATATATTACATGTATGTAGTATGTATGTACGTATGTATGTATGTATATAATATATATCCTATAATGAAAGCTTTTTTTTTAAAGTAAAGTAATTTTTATTATTTATATATCAACACTTACGTATACACAAAGCTAAGGGCTTCTGAATATCCTTCCAGTTATCAACTTATCTTATGTCTTTTCCGTTTATTTTGAGCGATTACAAAATCCTGAGTTCAGAATCGAAATTTCATTGGTTACGTGCCGACCACTGTTTCGGATTAAGTTCATAGTGATCGCTATCCCTATAATAATACTGTAAAAACTTGATGTTAGGAGTAGTATTAAGATAAGTTTACTTTGTTTTATTATAGTGAAGCTCAAAAAGTTGTAAGAAATAGTGAAGATATTTGTAGCTACTTGACTCATTGTTCAGTTATTTAAGTTATCATATGCTTCTATACTGAATTCAACCATTTCACGAATATATATATATATATATATATATATATATATATATATATATATATATATATATATATATATATATATATATATATATATATATATTATATATTTATTTTTTATTTTTTTTTTTTCCCAACAAATAAATTCATTATATATTTGTGATATAAAAACCTTTCCTTATTGTAATACAGAAGTTTAGCCTCCTTTAGTTTATTTCCTACGAATAATAATTCTGAGATGGAGGACTTGCAGGGAGAATTTGCTTCTAATTCTGGACAAATACTAAATATGACGAAATCGGTGGAGGAACCAATATCAAATGCAGTTTTTCATGTTCTCCCGTTCCTTTTTTGGGTAATTGCGAGCATTGCCACTCTTGGTAAGTCTTCCTGCAGTCTTTAGCCCTTCACCGGCATACAAATTATTGAAAAATTACAATTGTACAATAAAAAATTTTGGAGAGTCAAGTTAAATTTTGTGCAATTTCGATTTAAAAGATCCTGTTATAGGCCTCAAAATCGTCTTTCAAAAAACTTAAGTCACTCTTTTAGACGCATTCATTTCTTTATCGAGTTCAGGAAAGAAAAAAGATGATCATTTTTAAAAACAGTTTTCAACAATACTTTAGTTTTTAAACAAAATGTTTATCCTAAAAAATTATAAACCCGTTCGAAGAATAAACAGTGTGTGAACAGTGTACAACTGCGTCATATAACAATAGAATGGTTAAAGCAGAAATGAGTATACAAAGTTTGTCCAATCAGTGGAGTAGTTTATATATGTACTTTTAGTACTAGTTTTATATAATATCAGTTGCTAAGGATTTAAAAAGACTTTCAAACAAAGGACTTACAATTAGGATTGAAAAGTGTCCGTCCACAAAGTTTCTCATATAGAGAAAAACGCAAAAGTATATGCCAAGTATTTTCCCGTATTTTTACATCTCTTCAGAGAATGAAGAGGTGAAGAAATACACGAAAACACTTCAAATATGTCTTTCCTTCTACCTTTATAGTGTATTAATATACTCTTAAAATGCTCAAGAGTTTAATTGCAGATTAAATATACTCAGGGCAGTATCCTGAGGCGTGCTTAGGATGGGTTTTAATCTAATGGCCAAAAGGGTCATTCTAGGAAATAAATTGAACAAAATTAGGCACTTTCGTGTGGTGCCATCTAAACACACACACACACACACATATATATATATATATATATATGTCATAGAATAATCGCTCCTTTCTTGGAGGGAATGTATCGCCGCATCCGGTACGTGCGCGATATCACAACACACACATAATCATTACAAAATAAATCACAGCTACATTATCATATTATACATTTATGGTGTTTATAGGCAGCATTTGTAATCATCATCACAGTTTATATTGTCAGTGGATTTGTCAATCTACAATGTCTACTCGTCTACCATTATTGTTGACAAGCTTCATCCTCTTCGAATGGCAGTTAAAACGAGGTCAAATTTTTGTACCACTTAAGAGAAGAGTTTATAAATAAATGTTAACAAATTCAAAATTATGTTAAATGAATTTGTCTGTTACGAAAGTTGTATCGTTCAAAAAAGACTCTTTTGCTTATCTTTTCATTGGTTTTTTGACAGGAAATTTATTGGGGAATGAGGGAAATTCTGGGCTTGTAAGAAGCCCCTCCCCCTAAATACGTCCCTGATACGAGTGTGTGTATATATAATTTTATTTGAAAGTTGTGAGTAATCATGGATAATCATATAATAAATTCGAATAAGTCTTCATTGAAGTAAGCTGGTGAAGGAGAGAGTAGTTCTATTCTTTGAAGTCAAGTAAGCGATCCCTCAGCAAGTTCCTACATTTTTTCTAATTCTTCTTTAGTGCTTAAGTCCCTGCTGAGTCTCATCAAGCTATAAGGTATTTTAGAGGCGAATAGGATAAAGGGGCTTTATTTAAATTGGAGGATCTAAAAGAAGGCCTTATTCTTATAAAAAAATCATTTTGAAAATTTTCATGTTATAAATAATTTAACATTAAATATCAAGTGGGTTTCTTGTAATATATATATTTATTTTATATACAGGAAGGAGGGGATTTTAGAGATGCCTAGACACTCTGCGTTTGAACGACTGAAGGTCATAAACAGGGGGAAAGATGGATTGAGGAAGATTGTTCCAGAGTTGACTGGTTGAGTAGATGAAATAATTGAAAATACCGATTAACTGTTGCGTTAGAGAGTTGGACAGAAAAGGAATGAGAAAGTGTAGAAGGTATGGTGTTGCGTGCTCTCCTTAAAGGAGGAGGCATGCAGTTAGAGAATTCAGAAGAGCAGTGTCCATTATAATAGCGATAGTAAAGAGAGAGTGAGGTAGCATTGCGGCGAAGAGAGAGGAATTGAAGACAGTCAGTAAGAGGTGGGGAATTGATGAGACGAAAAGCCTTTGATTCCACCCCGTCAAGTACGACTGTGTGGGTTGAGCCACTCCATACATGAGAAACATACTCCATACAGGAGCGGACAACACCCTTGTACAGAGACAGCAACTGAGCGGTGGTGAAGAAACTGCGGAGGCGGTACAGCACACCTAACCTCTTAGAAGCTGTTTTGGAAAGAGTATTATGATCTTTCCAGGAAAGATCACGAGAAAAGGAAACGCCAAGAATGTTAAGAGAAGAGGAAGGATTGAGTTGTATTGAATTATATTTAAACAGTAATTAAATAAACATTGGGCATACATTACATTTTATTGAATAGGGCAACAAAATATATCAGCAATATATCAACAATATATCAACAATACAATTACATATCAACAATACACTAACTTTTTATGAGCAAACTAAATATAATATTTGAAACGTTAGGCTTCAACCGTGCTGCCATATTTTCCCAAAAGTTGTGATCTCGAACTGTTTCCTTCAATGGCATAAGATCAAAAAGTAAATGTATTTTAATTACAATGATCTTAAATTTTAATTAAATTACTAATTAATGTTTTGACAGCTTTAACTTTAGTTTAATTGAAACGAGGAAGAAATGTTATCTATTAACATAAAACGCAATTCCGCCCGAAAGGCCATTCAGAGTACGAGTAGCTCGCAACATCATTTCAAAGTAGATAGAATGTCAGTCCGCCGGCCCACAGAGCTGGGCATTTGCGGCATATTTTGCGGTACTGCGGTACTGCGGTACTACCGCAAACCGCAAACCGGAACCGCATAACGCAGTACCGCAAAGGATCGCTGAAAGTACCGCAGTACCGCTACCGCATTCAAATTTCCGCGTACCGGTTTGGTGCCGGTTTGGTAGTTTGGTAGTACCGCAGTACCGCAGTACCGCAAAATATGCCGCAAATGCCCAGCTCTGCTTAAATAATAATAATAATAATAATAAACAGTCAGTGTACTAACGAGGTTTCTGTAAATGGCTCATCACAAGTAAAAGCAACAATGCTCTTTGTTGTCACAGTTCAAAGAATATCCAAATCCGTATGCATTTTTATGCTATTTTCGTCAGTTTATATACTCTACAGTATAGTGGTCCCTCGGTTAACGATATTAATTGGTTCCATGAAAACCATCGTTAATCGAAAGTAACGTTAATCGAATATAGGAAATACAGGTTAAAGGCTTAATTCGTTCCAAGACGATCGGAAGTTGACCTTATTCACCCTAAAAACATAGTTTATAATATTTAAACACGCAATTTTAATAAATAAATGTTATAAGAATATATTAAAGCATTAATATTAATAGAAACATGGATAAATAATGAATAAATAGAACATGAAAAGGTGCATAAATAGAGCATAAAATAAAAATTCTTACCTTAGGCTAAGAAAATGGATGGCTTAAGGGGTTGATGGCTCCAATCTTATTCTCTGAGCTCTAAACGCTCATAAAAGGGCGTCGCTGATTGGCTGAGACCTGCCGAGTCCATTTAGGAATGTTCCGATTGGCCGAAATTGGCGGCCGCGTGATATCGTAAACATACCGTTAATCGAAAATTTATCATTAATAGAAACGATGGGGGCCCCCTATGAGGCGGATCGTTAATCGAAATATCGTTAATCGATGGCATCGTAAATGAGGGACCACTTTTACAAATTCTACCTTTCAAAACAGTGTCCAGCCCTTGAGGCAACCCTTGAGACTCTGTTTTAATTACAATGAAGGTGACAATTATTTCTGCAATAATTTACCTTGAATTTTGACCCATTTTAACGTGTCTTTCAAATCGTAAGGCAGAGTCTATTTTATTGCAAGTATATTTTTATAACTTTAAACCACATTGAAGAAAAATTTGTGACCAGAAAGAACATATTCTAGAAGTTTGAGTGACTAAAATTATAACGTATATACTAGGGGCACTCAATATATTTTGCCCCACCCTTTTTTCTCAGCAAACTAATAAGCCATGGGGCTGAAATATCTTTGGGGCCGTAAGTTTGAACTTTCTGCGCTTCACATAACCGGATTTTTCCAGTTTGAACCTCCCCTCCTTGTACAAAACCGCTTTTAAACGCCCTTGTACAAAACCTATGGTTAATGCAGTTTCGAAAATGGCGTCTGACAGTGATGTGCGTCGTAAACAGAGAGCTGTTATCGAGTTCTTAACAGCAGAGAAGGAAAGAGTTGGGGAATATTCACAAACCTCTACAAAACGTTTACGAGATGCTGTTGTGGATCGAAGCACAGTTGGACACTGATGACTGATTTAAACGTGCGAGATCATCGGGGAGAGGGAGAGCCAGCCTCGATGATGAGCCACGCAGCGGTCGCTCGGCATCGGCTGTGACATCTCACACTGTGCAACGTGCTAACAGCATCATTCAATCAAATCAGCGCGTCACATAAAAGGAGCTTATCACTGGAGCTAGGAATTAGTGAAGGAAGTGGGAATACGATAATTCAGCAACTGGGATACTCAAAAATGTGTTCACGGTTTGTTCCTCGCGAACTGACTCAGGATCACAAAGCCCAAAGAAAAGAAACTGCTTCTGAGTCGTTGGTTCGATACGCGACAGAAGGGGATGACTTCCTTTCACGAATTGTGACTGGGATGAGACTTGGGTACACCACTTTGAACCTGAAACAAAACGCCAATCCAATTTAAAGTGGCTCCCTCTGCAGGAAAGGCTATGACCACCATCTTCTGGGACATGAAAGGAGTGATTCTGGTGAACATTATGAAGAAAGGACAAACAATCAACTCAGAGGCATATATTGCTACCCTACAGAGACTCCAGAGACGTATAAAGCGAGTTCGACCGGAGAGAAAACTTGAACACGTTCTTCTTTTGCACGATAACGCAAGATCACACAACAGTTTGCAAACAAGAGAGGCCATCACAAAAATGCGCTTGACTGTGTTACCCCACCCTCCATACAGCCCAGATCTGGCACCTTCAGACCTCCATTTGTTTGGACTAATAAAGGATGCTATTCGCGGAAGAAAGTTTCAGAATGACGATGAGGTTGTTGAGGAGGTTAAGAGGTGGCTCCAGCGGAACCCAGCGGACTTTTACCAGCGAGGAATAAAGACCCTTGTTTCGAGGTGGAGGAAAGCCGTAGTAAGGGATGGTGATTATGTGGAAAAATAAAAACTTGTAAAAAAAAGGTATGTAACTACTTGTGTACAAAATTTCTGGAACTTACAGGGAAACTTGGAAAGAAAAAATAAAGATGGGGCAAAATATATTGAGTGGCCCCTCGTGTGTGTGTGTGTGTATATATATATATATATATATATATATATATATATAGTATATACACTTGAAATTTAAATTGTATGAACATTTTCTTCTTTTGTGTAATTGATATTTCGTATTTATCGCTTTACAGGCAACCTGTTAACGATTGTAGCTCTTGCAACGAGTCGCACAAAACACTCCGCCACAACTCTATTGGTGATAAATATGTCTGTGAGCGTACTCCCAGTCTCCACTTTGGCACTGCCTTTCTTTTCATTACTTTGCCAAGCAGATAATCCGCCCGAGTACCATTATATAACGACCGGCAGCGTTAAAGCATTTTTCATTCTCTCAAACATATGTAACCAAGCAGAAGTTCATAGTATTACTGCCTTGGGTTTGTATAGGTAAGCAAATACTGTAGAAAATATTTGTATTCTTTCAACTTTCATAACCTTAAAAAGAGATATAAAATTTGTAAAAATTCTCTATAGTTACATTTTTCTCTAATTTTTATATTGTACTTTTAACCCCAAATAGGGTTTGTGCTCTGACATTCCCAAACTTCCGCCAGAATTATATAGATAAAACTTGCGTTATCTGGACCTCCCTTGTCATAATATGGGTCTATTCTTCTCTTTTATGGATACCCGTATCGAGTGGGGTAAGTGATTATTTGATACATCAACAGCTTAAGAAATTGTCATCCTTAATCCTTAATCTTAACTCTTCTTCATATAAATACGTTTTATGTATATTTTGTAGACCAGGAGTGTCCAACCTTTTTTCCATGAAGGGCCATATTTCAATTAATGACCCACACCGAGGGCCAGTGTGCAAATTTTAGATAAAATTTTATTTTAAAATTAAATTTTATTGAAATAAAATACGACATTAGGTAAGGAATTTTCAGATCCGCCAGCCGGGCCTGATACAAATCTTTGGTGGGCCTGACTCTGACCCGCGGGCCGTATGTTGGACAAACCTCCGGCACAATGTTACCAAAATAATTTCGACTGCAATAATTCTTGGATTCTAAAAACAAAGCTTTAAAAACTTTTAAATATTTCTACTGTATGCGCATAAAGCTTATTTATTTTAATTTTTTTCAGGTTTTGGGACATCTTATGTTGAACAAAGATACATTTTTCATTGAGGTTTGTGATGAATCTAATGTTCTGTTCGTTGCTTGCTTCATATTACCGTTCTTCATTACAGTTGTATGTCTCGGGATTATATTTTGTAAGGTAAGAACTTATTAGGATTGCTTCAAACTATAACATTTTAAAAGTCCTTCAATCATTTCTTTGTAGGATTTTAATTTCTGGACAAAAGGAGCTACTTTTCATCCTAATAACAAAGTATTGGGTTGTTTAACCTCATTCGTAAAGGCAAAGGTCATGTGACGGGAGGGTGTCCTACAGTTTTATGCGCTGCATCATATGAATGCAGAGGACTGTTGCCCTTCTAACTACTGTAAATACCCAACGTCATTTGACCTCTCTGATCTAACGGGAAGCGGTGTTGTAATGTGACCACTACGTACGGTTGATGAGACTCGTTGCCCCGACATCTTTCGTGCTGGCATTCAGGGTTAAAGATTTCATTTTCTTCCTTGTTTTTTATGCTATTATTTACACAGTGTTTATATCTATTAGCAAACTATTACCATATTTCCTTTGTCACATTTAAGCTATTTCAGTTAACCCTAAAAGCATTTTTAACCAAAATTTAATTATACGTTCTTGCGAAATATTAATCAGTTAAAAGCATATAAAAAAATATTTTTTCGAAACATCTTTAATTTCAAATTTGAAGGTATAATTTTTCAAAATTATCCATCTAGTAATTAGAAAATCGAAGCGCAATTCTTAACAGAATGTAAAGTTATGACAACAAAGTTAATGAATGTTTAAGAGCTGAAGGATTGTTGTTAAACGATACCCTAGCTACTTTATGAATTTTTTTTATGTACATGAAAAATAGTATTTGGTTAAAACAAGCAAATTTATGATAAACACGTTGACAACCAGCTCAGATGATTATTTAGTCATCCGATGATTGTTCTAATTATTCTTATATTTCTCTTACGCGCAAACGACCGATGTGCGCGATCGATCGATCGTTCGCGCGCACTTTTTAACACTTCTCAGTGTTGGGAAGTGTTTAAATCACAGCGATATGTTTATCCATCAATAGGTTACGCTAGGTTAGGTCAGTCTTTTGGAGTGTCTTGTAGTAAATCCAATCCAAATATAAACTGTTATTTTCTTCTACGGAACTCTCGAGAAATGCTTTTAAACATTATTATTGCTTAATTACATTTAAGATAGAATATTAAGAAAATTTGAACACAGAAAAAATAGTATTTAGTTAGAACAAGCAAATTCATGATAAACTCTTTGACAATCAGCCAAGATGATTATTTAGTAATCCGATGATTACGCTAATCATTCTTAAATTTCTTAACTTAAATTGTTGCCGCAATCATTTGGCTTTTGTAAATTTTTTGAGTTGTTGCCGACAAGTATTTTTTCTGTAGACCGCAATGTTAGATCAAATTCTTAGAGTATATTCATTCCTGACAAGTTGACAACCATTAATTAAGTCTTTTTCTCGTTCCCCTATACAGTTTCGTCGGCGCAGAGTTAATACCACTAGCACGATCGTTCGACCTTGGCAAAATCACGTCACGAGAATAGTGACGTGCATTTTCGTTCTTGAGTGTGTTTTCTCTGTCCCTCATTTCGCAGCTCTCATTTTTAAGCGAAGCGGATCTTGGTCGCGGTCGTGGCTCTTTATGCCGGCTTTTTACTACGCAAGATTTTGCATCGACCCTTTCGTCTACATTTACAGTAGTAAAAGTTACAGGGAAGATTGTCTTCGCATTTTAAGAAAAATTGTGCCCTCATTGTGTCGCGTGCATATTACTTCTCGAGAGATGAGTAGTAATAATACTATGAGGGAACAAATTGAGCTAGAGAAAATGGGGTGGATATCTTTCATGCGCAAATAATAACAGTGTTTCACTTGGTAAACGAGTCTTCAATCCTGCATTGAGAAACTATGACTCGAGCACTTATGCACAAAAGAGGTAAACCATCCCCATTATTTACATTAAATTTACATTTTTTTTTAAAGTTAATGAATTATATAAATAATTTATTTGATTTGACGTGGGATTCCTCCTCTCTTCATTACGAAGTAGTTCATGAATGAAAGAGATAACGGGAAACTGTGTAAATAATGTACATTTAGCTAAGATTTCAGTATATGTACTGCAGTAAATAATACAGTCTGTAAATAAATTAATGATTTTTAGCTGATTTGAAATGATATGTTGCCAAAAGACATCGTAAAATATAGCTACAGATAATTTATCCGACTTGGATAACCTTAGAAGACCCGAGTGGCTTCATGTTGTCCAAATACAGAAAATACTAATTTGCTGTCTAAAATACTTTTGTATGAAAGACCACAAGGAAAATGAACACTAATAATGGCAAAACGCTTTCGAATTTTTTCTAAATATACATACATACATACACTGCTGAAACGTGAAAGCGCTTTGGTCATTATACATTTTCAGTCTCCTTGAACCATATGCCTACAAGATATCCGAAAAGTTTTTACCCAATGGAAAGTGTACTGAAACTCGTAACCCGATGATGGGAAATACATTTATGATCCTATATGATGTGCTGCGCCTATATGATTATAACTGACAACATACACATATACAACAGTATATGAAAAAATAAAAATAAAAATAAAAAGCGGTTGTTATAAAGCAAGAATGTATGTAATAACGTGATATTATACTGTATATGAATCCAAAGTGAGACTTGATTTTAAAGTTAGAAAATTATAGAATTATCCATCCATCCATCCATCCATCGTGTTCTGCCTATCAGGCAGGTCCAACTCATGTGTCCCGCCAAAGTATTCTATCCTGAGCTATCCTTTCCATCTCATGGTAGTTCCTGCCTGCCTTCAAATCATCCAGCATTGCTTTCTTTTTCCTTCCCCTCGGCCTTCTACCTTCATATCTACCCTCTATCACCTCCTTCAACAATCCTTCTCCTCTCAACACATGTCCGATCCATTTATTCTGTCTTTCTCTTATCACCTTAATTAATGAGTCTTCTTTCCTCCCTCATCTGTTGCAGTACTTCCTCATTACTTTGGTGCTACCCATCTTTGTCATCCAAAAACGAGCAATAATGTTATTATCTGATGCTGATTTCCTTGATCACTCTAGTGCATTATTTAAAGAGCTAAACCTACTAAAGCTCAACGATATAACCAAACTGGCACATTTTAATTTTATTTACAAATGTAAGAACAAAATCATTAATTTGCAATGGGTAAATAGATATTTTGTAACTCATCAAGAAATCCACTCGTATCAGACCAGAAATAGAGCAAAGCTTGTTATACCTCAATTTAGATTGTCTTCATCTCAAAAACTACCCATTTTCATTGGATTGAAACTATGGAATGACTTGCATGCCGATATAAAAAATATTGTGAATGTAAATTTGCTTAAAACCAAGTTGAAATCCCGATTAATAATGGGATACTAGCAAAAATCTTGGATAAACGTCCACTAATATTGTTTAATATTGTCCATTAATATTGTCTAATATTGTAATACAGGTTTTAGCTATTAATAATACTTATTTACTTATTTATTTAGTTATTATTATTAATTTATAACAACTAGCTGCTTATTTTTAATAAGAGCCCAGTAAAGCCTAAAGCTTAAGGGCCAAATTAAATAAAATAAATAGTCGAGCTTCAAAATTATTCATGTCATTGTAAAAATTTTAAATTGTAAAAAGACTACTGTATTTATTTTATTATTAATAAAGGTTATTCAATTCAATTATTCAATTCAATTCTTCTCCAAATCCACATTTCAAAACTTTCCAGGGGTTTCTTTTCAGTTGTTTTCAGTGTCCATGTTTCTGCTCCATACAGTACCACACTCCATATCAAGCTTTTTACTAACCTTTTCTTCAGTTTGAAGTTGAGTTTACCTGTAAATAGTCTTTTCTGTCTCTCAAGAGCTACCTTACCCATACCAATTTATAGAATTATAAAATCTTAAAATTAATGATTACAGAATTTGGAGGACGATGAGAATAGCAAAATTATAAGATTATAAGGATTATAAAATTATAAAATTTCAAGACAGCATAAATTTATGATTTTTTAATTATTATTATTATTATTATTATTATATATAAGAGTAATGATACATAATGATAGGTTATGTAGTGCTAGGTTTATCCATTTGTAGATGACGCCGAAAGTTATCGAAATCATGTTTTGTTTCATTTTTAGACACCCAAAATTTTTGTTTCGTATTACAAAATGAATGTAGTTGTTAATGATTTGCTGCAATGAACAATATTTAGTTCATGAACCAAAATTTGTGTATTTGTTTTTTAAACAACAGTTTAAATTAAACTGAAATTATGCTTATTTTGGAATTACCACAAATATAACAGAATTTCCTGTTTTGTTTTGTTTTTATATTAGAACTTAACTACTGTATATTCATTTATGCATATCATACATACAGAAATAATGGTATAATTTTTTTACCCCTACCGGATTCGAACCGCTCTGACTGAGATCCTTCACGCAATATACGGACTCTGAGGATACTTTTTAATAAATTGGGTTTTTATAGGTTTGCTTTACATAATAATTATAATTAGTCAGGAGGGCCAGAAATGGACACAGCGCTCAAGCCAACAAGTGCTACCCATTTGCCTAACTATATTTTCATTATTAGCATTATCGGGTTTAGAACCCAAACCTCATCGTCTTCACTTCGCTAATATAGGGGCCTACGGACGCTGGCTTTTTTCTGAATTAGAATTGTATTAAATAATATTTTTAAGAGAAAATTTTATGTTTGCATTCCAAAACTTTGTATTTGGAAGAAAAGGAAAAATCTGCTTTTTTTAAAACTAAAACACCTAATATAAAACCCTTTATAGACGGGTGCATGCATACACATATGGATGCATCATGCATGGGTGGCCATCAAGAAGTATAATTTAACAATCACCAAACATTCTACAATAACGAAATGAAGCCAAACTAATATACTGTGTAATATATATATATATATATATATATATATATATATATATATATATATATATGTCTGGTAACTCTAATTAAAATAATTATTACGTTCTAATCTTTGTTTTATTTGATCCAAACAAAACACAGTTAACTAAATGTGGTTTGCTGTTACAAAGAATTTTTTTTGTTTTGTTTTAACAAAATGAAACCAATAAAATGTACGTAATAACTCTCAAAAAATAATTATATTTTAACCAATGTTCTATTTAATTCAAACAAAAAATTGTGAACAAGTTACAAAACATTTCGGTACACAAGGAGAAATCATTCATTTAAAACTGTAAAAAAAATTTAGAATCTTTGTACATCTATAGAAACAAACCCTCCCTTAATAATAATAGCTCATCCTACAAATTACGACTCTTTTGACAACCAACCGTGTTTCACAGATATACCCTTTCTAATCCTCTGACCACCTAGTGTTCTCTTAGACTTTGCCAAGTATGGAGGTGGATGTAAACATTGTGTATTTACCTATTGAGGTAATTTAATTTTAGTTTTTATAGTGATGAAATTTAATTTAATTTTAGTTTTTATAGTGATGAAATTTAAATGTTTTTAATTTTGTATTGATGCAATTTTCATTTTGCTTTAAGGTTTTAATTTTAATGGTCTTAATATTGTATTGATGTAACTTTCACTTTTCAATTTTGTTTTAAGGTTTTAAGACTTAACTCACTGATGATGACAAAAGTTTTGTCGAAACGTCTGATGTACAAATAAATGAAAATGTTTGCCGTTGTGTTGATCCTTCTTTTCATATATATATATATATATATATATATATATATATATATATATATATATATATATATATATATATATATATATATACAGGGTGTCGGGCAAAATGATAAAAACGGCAATAAAAACGCCGAAGAGACTTTTGGGGACTGTTTGTGAAACGAGCGAGGATGGTAGCGGCTGTGTCATCGTCGGTGGCTGTCCTCGGAGGTCCACTGCGTGGTTTATCTCCTATGAATCCCGTTTCCCTGAACTTTGCTACAAGTTTGCCGACACAGGTGTGTGTGTTATCGGCGCGCGGTCCGGATGCAATCTGTTAAATTACTCAGCGACCTCCCTCTGACTCCAATTTCCTACGAGCAGAATTACCTGGATGCGTTCTTCCTTACTCAAAGACATCATGGGCACTTGCATAAACGGAAAAACATGAATTACTTATTTTACCCTATAGTTCCAGACTTATGGGACACCCTATATATATATATAATATATATATATATATATATATATATATATATCAATGATACAAACCCACAAGGGAAAAGAAAAAGTTATTCCAAGGCCTTTCGTGTATTTGGCAGTAAACCTTGTCATTCCTGACGAGGTGTACTGCCGAATACACGAAAGCTCTTGGAATAATTTATTTTCCTTTTTCTTGTGCGTTTGCATCATTCATTCATTTCACGTGTTTAATTGTGAAATTCATCCCATATATATATATATATATATATATATATATATATATATATATATATATATATATATATATATATATATGTATGTATATATATATATATATATATAATATATATATATATAATATATATATATATGCGCCTCGGTGGTGTAGCGGTTAGCATCACTGACTACGAATCCACCGGCCCTAGATTCGATACACGGTGACAGCAGTCGGCGCGCAGCAAACCTAGCTGTTCATCCTCCCATATAATAAAATTGGTTGGTAGATAAATGGATAGCCTAGTGGTTAAGACGCTGATCTGCTGATCGGGAGGTCATGAGATGGAGTCCGAGCGACGATTTTGTAATTTCTAACCATCCGTGGTGGGCCGTAGTTCGGATTCCACGTTCATCTGTAGGTCTAAAGTGGAACAATAAGCTTGACCTTCGTCAGAATGAACAATTCGGGCGGAAGCAAACCCAATTTTAACCAGGGTTATATATATTAGAGGAGGGGTCACCAGGCTGACCTCCATGTGAAGAGAGGCCGACGCACGGAATATCTACAAGGTTATATATTATACGCTCTGTGTGGTGTGTGTGTGTGTGTGTGTATAAAGTTAATGTTCCTTTTATTCTCAATCGAAGAATCTTTTCCCGAGAGAAAACAGCAAAATTATGGGCATTTGTGGGCATTACTTTGTCACAAGTATATAAATAAATAAATAACACAGAAAGACTAACTCCAATTACTGTTTCGCGTTACGTTACGGTGTCAGTGTCCTCAGCCAGTATCCTCAGCTCAGTAAGTAACACCGTTTCCTTTTAAGGGATGTAAAGACACTTTGGTAGGGGATTCGAATCCCGATGATGGTGGTAATAACAATACGAGAGTTAGAACAATGGGTCGCGTTAACTGGCCTGGATTCTGAGCCAGTTTCTGGTCCTCCTAACCAGAGATGGAGAACGGAAAAAAACTATTAGTTCGATTTTCGATTTTAGTTTTAATGTAAATGAAATATCAGTTCTGATTTCGAATTCAGTTTTAGATTTTTGTTTCAGCTTTTTTCGATATCAGTTTTATCGACATTATGGCTGCTCGAATATTTAGTGTTAGTTTTATCGACATTATGGCTGCTCGAATATTTAGTGTCAATTTTATCGACATTATGGCTGCTCGAATATTTAGTACTCATACAAGTCTTGTGAATGCCTTCCTTTACAGATATCGTGTAAATACCATAGTGTAAGGCTTAGCTACTTCTCCTCAATAGAATTCGTTAATATATGACTCTCTCTCTCTCTCTCTCTCTCTCTCTCTCTCTCTCTCTCTCTCTCTCTCTCTCTCTCTCTCTCTCCTCTTCTCTTCTCTCTGACACCTTAGAAATTATAAAATTGTAATAAAAAACAAAAGCATTTCATTCCAAATCATTCACAGTGAAATTTTCGTTCCACTGAGTTGCTTTTACTTCGCCTCATTATAGAAATATTTTTAAAATGGCGTTGCAAATTAAAACACATATCTAAACACTTTGATCCTACTCTTTACTCAGGACTACATACGTTTTGCCTCCAATTTACTTCAACATGTTAGATATAATGTTGAATTATGACCAACATTTGATTGAAGGTACAGGAAAAACTAAAATTACAAATCAGAACTTTGTTTATTAAAAGAAAAAGAGAGATTATTTTAAGTAAAAACAACTTTAAAGTCATTGAAAAACCTTACATTAATAAATTTAACAATAGCACATCATACATACATTTCACAACTAAATTCAAAGAAACTTCGAATATGCTTTAGTAGACCTATATGAATTTAGGCTCAAATTTGCGGATAATCAAACTTCAGTACATATTTTTCACTTTACATTTAATCTGTTCGACTTTACTAAAGTATTTTATATAACAATGATAAGAGTTTGTAATATAAAATAATGCAGGCCATAATCATACTTCAAAATAATTTTTAAAAAGTAATATTTCGTCTACATCCACACGTAAACTCTAAACTGACTTTACCCAGACCAGAGCGCATGCGCAGACAGAGCATGTCTCAAAAATACTTCCGGACAACATCCCATTCAAAATAAAGATACAATACAGATGGTTCGTTTATGAAAATATAATACCAATAATAAGTATTCGAAAATATTTT
>JAJOZX010004210.1:110000-135000 GCA_023014485.1 Bathynomus jamesi
TCATTAATTTATGTTCAGCGGCTCAAAAGTTATTGCGCGGAAACTGAAAACTTCCATTTGACCTCCGACCTCCATTTATGACCTTGATATTTGATGCAGGGACCTAATTCTTGCTCATGACGCGTCGTGTTGTGATGATTCATATGGGGGATACGTCGTGGACAGTGTTGTAGCAGTGCTTCCCATCAATCAGCAAAGTTAAGCGACATTAGGTTTGGAGAGACCTGTACGTCCGGATAATGTAGAGACCCGTGGCTTGGATCTCACATAAAGCTGTAGGTCCCCTCCGTCGTATGGCCTTAGATGTTGCGAAGGTTAAACAATCCAATCAAAATAAAATGATTGATATGTAGGTGAAGTTTCGTCAATTTACTTCGAATGGTTAAAAATTATGGCATGAGCATCGACTTGACCTTTCACCTGTTTGTGGCCTTGACCTTTGATACAAGAATCTTATTCTTATTCGTGACACTTCGTCTTGTAATGATCCATATGTGCGTGTGTGAAGTTTCATTAATTTCAGTGGTTCAAAGGTTATAGGCCAGACACGAAAGTGTGACGAATAAACGGATGGACGAAGGGAGAAATACAATCCAGCATGAACCCTCCGGTCAGGGACATAATTATTTCTCTACAATATAACGAGTAAAATTTTGTAAATGTAGGGTGTGTTAGGTTAGGTTCGGTTAGATCAGGGTAGATGACTGGCGGGGTCGATCGATCGACGAGTGGAAAAATATTCAATGAAGAAATTGTAAGTAAAAACAACGAAACTTTCATAACTTTAAAGATACTTCAAATAAAAACTAAAATAAACTAAAAATGCCTCGTGTCTTTTAAGCTTTTTAATTCAATTTTTAACTAAAGTCAGATAAAATATAAGTAAAATATGGCTTCAAAAAATTATTAAACAAAAAGGACGTTTTCCAGTTTATGTACCGTTTTCTACTCCAGGTGCTCTCTATCTGCTGAGTGTGGGCACCGGTCGCTGGATCGACAAAATTTTCACTGTGATTTATAGTGTAGTGACGAAAGTTATAATGTGGGATTTTATCAATTTGATCGTAAGATTTCCACATATCACTAATAATAATAGATCCAGGCAGAATGTTGGCTTTTATGCAACTTTCTAGTGTTTCTTTGCTTCTGTTAGGCACAGCATAGAGTAAAACAGAAGGTTAGGTTAGGTTAGGTTAGGTTATCAAGAACTTACCTCTCTTAAAAAGTTGTTATAATCGACGGCGGTTGTATGACCAATCAAAAATAAATTATATGAAAAACGGTACACAAACTGGAAAAGGTCCAACAAAAATAAGAATGAAATAGTAATGAATATGGACAAAGTGCATGTTTGGGAAAAATGTAAGTAACCCTTAACGGGAAAATAGTTTTAAATATAAACTAAGGCGAGTAAAAGTGTGTGAAGATGTGTGTATGTGTGTGTGTGTGTGTGTGTGTGTGTGTGTGGATAAATGAGAGGCTGGGTAAACGGATGGATGGAATGATAGCTGTATGGCCAGATGAGTAGTTGGATAAATTGTTGTTGGCTTAGATATACAGATGGATAGCTGGTAATGTGGGTAAATGGATAGATGACTGGTTATTTATTTAGATAAATGAACGGATGGCTAGTCAGATGTTTGGACGGTTTGGATGGATGACGGATAGATGAACACGAAAATATCATGACTTAACCTAACCAATCGTCAAGGGCAAAAGAACACAGTCAGGTTAGGTTAGGTTAAGTCGTGAATTTTCGTTATTTTAACGAAAATATCACGACTAAACCTAACCAATTGTCAAGGACGACTGACATTGGTGGCTTTAGTCTTCAGTTGTTTTCCGTTATAATAAATTTCTAAAAATATATAAATAAGCATTGTATTCATATAATAAAAACTTACCATTTGGCGGGGGGGGGGGGGGGGGTATAACGAAAAAGTAAAAAAAAAATTAAACCATAATGAAGCAAGACAAAGCAGGCGTTCGGAAAAAACGTACAGTAGGTGAACGTTATCATGAAGATAAGTCTTAAAAACTGTTAAGATGATTAAAAGTATGTGAAGGTGTAATTTAATGTGTTCTCCTTGATCAACTGTATAGACTGTGGTTGGCTTTTGAACCATTTGAATCGTAAAGTACCAATACAGATTGCTGTGTATGTCTGTTTTTGCGTGAGGTAACTTAGCCGATGTGCTTTTTTCATGATAAATATTAAATCTTCATTTAAAATTCCACATGTAAGATAAGAGAACGTCGATGAAACAATGAAATTCACAATAAAATTCTATGCATCAGTCAAGAAATTCCTAAAATCTTGTAAAGAAGATGAATAAAGTCGATGGTGAGCTAAAAATAGAGAAAAACTATAGATTTTTATAACAAAAATTAGTGAAATATAATTTCTACAATGTTGTTTACGGGTGACAGAAGTAAATAGACTGGATAGGTTAATGATAGGATGAAATAGCTGTAAGGATGTTTACATAAATAGCTGAAGGGCTGGATAGAAGACTAAATAAAATAAAGGGATAGATGAACGGATGTCTGGTTGGGTTAAAGTATTTGTTAGATTAGAATAATTCAGGTTAGATTAGATATGTTTCCTTAGTTTAAGCCATTTTTCTACAAAACTTCGAGTACAAATCTATTCTATGCTTTGTAAATGTAGGATATGTTAGGTTAGATAAAGGTAGACTAGATTACGTTAAGATAGATTACGTTAAGTTAGGATAGAGTAGCACAGGTTAGGGTAGATTAGGTTATGTTAGGGATAGGTTACGTTAGGTCAGGATAAATTAGCATAGGTTAGGTTGAGTTAAAATCAAATAGATGGTATAACTGTAAACAGAGATTGGTTTGTAATCAGTAGAACTTTTTAACTGATTCCGTATCACTATTTGTCTGATGAAGAAATGGTACTCCTCTCTAAAACGACGGAGTTCTTTTTATAATATTATATATATATATACAGGGTGTCCCGTAAGTCTGGACCCATAGGGAAAAATAATAAAATTACAAAATAGTCCAAAAATTTATTACATAATCTGTTCAAAGTGTCCGCCGTTGTGTCGCACACATAGTTGAAGACGCAATCTCCACTGCGACAGCACTTTCTGAATCACAGTCGCAGAAATTTCTTGACACGCCTCCACAATGCGTGCTTTAAGGTGGAAAATGTTCTGAAGTTTGACCTCGTACACTTTGGCTTTCAAGTGGCCCCACAAATAAAAATCATAATAAAAATAATAAAAAAATAATAATAATAAAATAATAATAATAACATAATAAAAAAATATATTATAAATCCCTATGGGTCCAGACTTACGGGACACCCTGTATATATATGTGTGTGTGTGTGTGTGTGTGTATATATATATTATATATATATATATATATATATGGGAATGAACTCAGAATGGTCCCCTGAGTTTTTTATGATACACACAGACAGTGCATGGAACAAGGAACTCTTCTGGATAATTAAATCCACTATAGTCCGAATAAGTAATGGTAAATGACAAATACCATAGTTTTTCTTTTTCATGATGCTAGCCCGACGTGGGCAACGGGTCACTCGCAAAGAGGTCCCATAAATATAGCTTCCCTCACCAGCTATCTGCAAAGCAGACAGGATCCAGCTTTGGGACATGGATCTAGGGTTTAAAGCACCTAGCCATGCTACATTTAGAACCTCAATATAAGCAAAAGACTCGCTGCCTTCACGTCAGATTGAATGCATCAAAGAAAAAAAAAGAAAAAGGGGTAATTATTATATTTTTGGCTAAAAATATAATAGTTACCCCTTTTTCTTTTTCTTTGATGCATTCAATCTGACGTGAAGGCAGCGAGTCTTTTGCTTATATTGAGGTTCTAAATGTAGCATGGCTAGGTGCTTTAAACCCTAGATCCATGTCCCAAAGCTGGATCCTGTCTGCTTTGCAGATAGCTGGTGAGGGAAGCTATATTTATGGGACCTCTTTGCGAGTGACCCGTTGCCCACGTCGGGCTAGCATCATGAAAAAGAAAAACTATGGTATTTGTCATTTACCATTACTTATTCGGACTATAGTGGATTTAATTATCCCAGAAGAGTTCCTTGTTCCATGCACTGTCTGTGTGTATCATATATATATATATATATAATATATATATAGAGAGAGAGAGAGAGAGAGAGAGAGAGAGAGAGAGAGAGAGAGAGAGAGAGAGAGAGAGAGCTCGTTAATCCTATACGAGGACTGATCAAAAAGTTCCGTGACAGATGTATTTATTGCAAAACTAAATGTCACATACCTAATCAAATTTGTACTCCTTCAAAGTAGTCTCCTGATTGTAAACAGTGATTCCAGCGGTCCAGCCATTTATTGAAGCACCTGTTATACTCTTCTTTCGGAATGTTCTTCAATTCTCGTGTCGCATTTTGTTCAATCTCTGCTACTTCCTGAAATCTTTCTTCCTTGAGGGTGTTTTTCAGCTTGGGGGAACAGGAAAAAGTCACAGGGTGTCAAATCCTGCGAATACGATGGTTGAGGAACCAGTGGAATGTGCTTCGTTAAGAATTCCCTTATGGCGAGTGCTGTGTGAAAGAGCGCATTGTCGTGATGCAACATCCACGAATCCGACGCCCACTTTGCCGGGCATTTTGCAATGCCCGCAATTGCGTGCGGACCTACGTAGGATAGGAGAGTGGTCCAAAAAATGGAAAATGCCGTTTAACTTGGGTAAATGCAAGGTCATGCACATTGGCGACGCCAATCCCAAGTCGGACTACTCCATGCTGGGGAGTAATATCGAGGCCAATGATTTAGAAAAGGACTTGAGTATGCTAATTAGCAGCGACCTTAAGTTTGCCAAACAGTGCGTAGAGGTGGAAAAAAAAGCCCAGAAGCTGTTGGGTTATATCAGGAGGCAATTTCGATTTCGGAACAAGGAGATTGTGCTCTCTCTGTACAATTCCCTGGTTCGGCCGCACCTGGAGTACGCTGTGCAGTTCTGATATTGACAGGCTGGAGCGAGTCCAGGCGAGGGCCACAAAGTTAATCCCTTCTGTTAGGCATATGGGCTACAATCGACACTTACACGCCCTGAATTTGCTTTCGCTGGAAACTCGTGGGGTGCGCGGTCAACTCATCGAGGTTTTCAAGCTCTTACACGGGTTTGACGATGTTGATTTTAGAAGCATGTTTAGTTTAAATGATAACGCAACTCGCAAATAGTTGGAAGTTGGCTTTGAAACGGTTTAGCACTATGTGTGGGAATTGCTTTACCTGTAAGATCTGTGACACATGGAACAGGCTACCTTCAGAAGTTGTGAACAGTTCCGCTGTGGATCAATTCAAGAAAAGGTTAGACCGAATCTTGTACACTATTTGAGGATGTGTGTTACTATCTTCTTGGGTAGCTGTTCGAGAAGCTAGCTGTGGCACTGTGTAGGAATTTTTCCCTGGCACCTGTTGCCATTCGTACCTCCTCGGTATGGGCCGCAAGGCCTTTTGAGGTACTTCTTGTCCTTGTAACGCCTTGTAACTCTCTCTCTCTCTCTCTCTCTCTCTCTCTTTCTTTCGCCTTACCTGATTTGAGACAGGTCCTGAATTGAATATTATGTATTTCTGTGAGAACTCAAATCCGAGTACTGGAAAATAGAGTTTGGGATTATGCAATGTAACGTGAAGATATTCTTGTTTCGAAAACAATATGAACCCACAATATATTTTAGTATCTGAATACCAGAAAGAACATTCTACTGATTTTGAAAGATCTTCCGACATTGAAGCAGAGCCCGTGTAAGGCTGGCGGCCTTAAAGTTACAGCCAGCCCTTAATACCGAAAAAGTTGTTATTCTTTTGGACACGTTTCTTCTTGAGTTTTCGGCAGCGTAAACTAGATCGTCTTATAAGCTGTTTAATGTTTGTTTATATACGTCCTTTGGATCTAAAGTAGAACCCAAAATAGGAGTAATTGCATAAACTAAGCTAACGGTCGTATAGTATATTAGCTTCTTACTTAACAAGGTCTTAATTTTGGATTTATTCTTTTTCTTTATTTGAGCTCTGACATTAAGAGAGAACTGGAGGCAATTACGTACATTCGCACTAACGGCACGTATAACTGCAATTCGGCAGTTCGGCGCATATATATATATATATATATATATATATATATATATATATATATATATATATATACAGAAATAAAATTTATTCAATAAAACCAAACAATTAATCTTCAGTGGTAGAAAGATGTTCAAAGTAATCGCCTTTATTTGCAATACATTTTTGCCATCTTCCTGGCAATTTCCTGATGCCATGTGCAAGAATGTCCGTGGTTTAGCGGTAATCCAGGCATCTAGAACAGCGTGAATTTCTTCCGCAGATGAGAACTTCCTACCACGAATTGAAGATTTAAGTGGGGAGAAAAGGTAAAAATCAGACGGTGCGAGGTCTGGTGAATATGGGGGATGTGGCAATACTGTAAAACCGAGATCGCGCAGTTTCTGACAGTTTTAGCAGCTGTATGAGGCTTCGCGTTATCATGGAGGTAGTGAAGATGGTGGTATCCCCCATTAACTAGTCGCCGACGTTTTTGCTGAATTGCTACCTTCAAGCGATCTAAATGCTGACAGTAAATATCAGCATTTATTGTTTGTCCACGTTGCAATACCTCCAAAAGGAGAACACCCTTGCAGTCCCAGTATACCGAGAGCAGATGTTTACGAATGGTCAACGTCCGTTGAACTTCCACATTTGGAATATCACCATCTCCTCTCCAACTCATATGGTGATAGCTGCCATCATTGTCCCAATAGATCCCAACTTCGTCCATTGTAATTAATTGTCCCAAGAAATCATTTGCAGCATATTTCTCCAACAACTCTAAACATATTCGTTCACGGTTTGCCTTTTGTTCAACAGTTAAATAATGTGGAATCCATCGATTAGATAAATAACGTTTCCCCATCTGAATAAGATGCTGCTGAATTGTTCTGTGACAAACTCCCAGTTCTAATGCAATACTCCTAGTCGTAGCATACTTCTCTGTATCCAGAAAGTTTTGTATACCTGTGTTCAAATCCAGTGATGGTCGACCACAACGTGGTTTATCATCGACATTGAAATTGTTTTCCTTGAATTGAGCCACCCAACGACGACATGTACGTTCATTTGTTGTTTCAGCACCAAGTGTCGAATTTATCTCTGCTGCTATGATTGCAGGTGACATTCCACGTTTCCAGAAGAAATAAATCAGCTTACGTACGTCTCTTCGTTCAAATTCCATGCTTAAAAATAAGCAATAAATGATAAATGCAGCGAGAAATGAATGAAGAGAAAATGATGATGGCTGACGGTTGGGTAGGCTAGGCGCTATGTAGCGCCTAGCCTACGCATAGTGTTCGAAGCACGAGAATTATATATTAAATAAATCAAACTAATTTCAGTAGCCATAGACCTCATAATTACAAGAATATCAGCGTTTATTCATCGGACAAAACTTTGTATACAATCCGTATATATACTGGGTGATCCAGATAAATGGGACCCATAAAAAAAAGCCAAATATTCTTAATATTTAATTCCTTTCATAAAAACTATATACCATTCGAAAGAGTAGAGTTACAAGTTTATTATGAAATATTTATTTTTTTAAAATGAATCCTTTCAAATGTGCTCCATTAGTTGCCAAGCATTCCAGTGTTCTCGCTTGTAAGTTCTGCATCACTTTTGCAAGAGTGTGCGGTGGTATGGCCTGTATCTCATTTGTGATGGCGGCCTTCAATTCTTGCAAGGTCGTTGGGTTATTTCTGTAGACCCTACTCTTTAAATATCCCCAGAGATAATAATCTAAGGGAGAAAAATCCGGAGACCTTGCGGGCCATTCAACGTCTGCAAATCTTGAGATTAACTCGCCTGGAAACGTTTGACGCAAAACTGCCATGCAGTTCCTCGTGGTATGGCAGGTAGCTCCGTCTTGTTGGAACCAGTGGTTTTCTAAACAAAGATCTCTTAATTTAGGAATAAGGAAATCGGTCAACATTTTTTCGTAGCGATCACCATTTACAGTGACCGTGTTTCCGGTGGAATCCTCGAAAAAGTACGGCCCTATGATCTGAGATGCAGTAAGACCACACCAAACAGTTACACGCTGACTATGCAACGGGACTTCGATAATATTCAATGGATTTTCTGTTGCCCAGAAACGACAATTTTGTTTGTTTACAGTTCCATTCAAGTGAAAATGGGCTTCGTCTGACATAATCAAAGTTGCTAGAAAATTGGTGGTGTCATTTACCTTCTGTTGGATCCATTGACAGAATTGTCGTCTTCGTGCGAAATCTCCATCGTTTAGTTGTTGCACTGCTTGAATTTTATATGGAAAGAGCATTAAATTTTGCTTGAATATACGGTGTGTTGTTCCATATCCAACTCCTAACAGCTGAGAAGCACGTCTGATGCTTATGTTAGGATTATCCTGTACAATTTCATGAGTTCTGTTAATGATCTCGTCTATCCTTGCTGTGCGCACTCTTCCAGTTGGTTTTCTTTTTCCAATGCTGCCAGTTAGGGAAAAATTTCTGACACACCGACGGATTACTTTCTTAGAAGGTGATTTTGACATCTGAAAATTTGTCTTGAAAGATCTTTGAGCTGAAACTACACTTCTTCCATGCTCATAATATTGCTCAGTTATGAAACGCAGCTGTTCCACAGTCCATGCAGTCATCTTGAAGGGTTAGTTTTAACTAACACTTTTATTTTGTTTTGTATCTTATCTTGTCTTGTATTGTCAAAACCTATACAATCCTGTACAAACTTGTAACTATCCTCTTTCGAATGATGCGTATGATTTTATAAAAGGACTTATACTTTAAGAGTTACAGGGGTTTCTTTTGGGTCCCATTTCTCTGGATCACCCTTTATATAGTACTAACAATTTTACATATAAGTTGTACATTACTAACCCATTTAAAGGCAACATTTATGTAACGCTGAAATCAGTGTGTAACATTAGTGTAACGTTTGCAGTTTTAACAAAAGCTAATTTAGCTGTTGTTTCATCCTTTATTCTTTGTTGCTTGGCTTTTATTCTCTTCATTACGTAACTTAGCCTTGCCTTTTTAACATAATGAAAACTATATGGATTCTTACAGATAAATACAGGGTGAGCGAAAAGTCCCTGTGCACCTGCAAGAAGTGTAGTGAACCTGTACCTGCACTGTGTTGGAAGTGGACAGGTGCACAGGGACTTTTCGCTCACCCTGTATAACCTAAAGTCCTTTGTATGATGCATAATATGCATAGTATAATGTATTATAAAACTGCAATTAAAATAAAGTAATTTAAAGGCGCTTTGAAGCTTAGGTCTTTTGCAATTAAATGTAATTATAAACGTGTTACTGTTTAGGTGTCTGGTTTAGACAAAAATAATGGCGGCGCTTAAAAGAATGTTTTACAAGTATTTTTGAATATTCATTACATGGTATGATATTTTTATGAATGAAGAAATGTGTATTATACAGGGTGGTTCAAAAACATGTATACAACTTTAACAGCTTATAACCTTTTTGCTATTTGAGTTAGCTCGATGAAACAACTTTTAATGTGTCGAAAAACCTCAATATATTTTTAGTATCTTACGGATGGGTGAAAATATAACAGTTAACCAATGAGAAAAGGACTTTCATTGTGACTCACTCTTTGAAAACAAAATCTCCAACACAAGTGATTCGAGAATTTCGGAGACGGTTCCCAGACAGAAGTTCTCCAACAAGGAGGACAATAGATTTAATTGTGAGGAACTTCAGTGATAATCGAACAGTTCATAACCAAAATCGGAGACACAGTAGTCGCCGAGTAACTGCGCGAACAGAGGAGGCAAGAGACTCGATACATCAAGTAGTAACAGAGCCCACAAGAGGTTAGCAAAGCTGGGCACTTGCGGTTTTTTTTGCGGTACTGCAGTACTGCGGTCCACCGCACTACCAAACCGGTACCGCATAACGCAGTACCGCAAAGGATCGCTAAAAGTACAGGCTGTACTTTCAGCGATCCTTTGCGGTACTGCGTTATGCGGTACCGGTTTGGTAGTGCGGTGGTACCGCAGTACCGCAGTACCGCAAAAAAAACGCAAGTGCCCAGCTTTGGAGGTTAGAAAGGAAAATTAGTGCAGAACTGTTAATTTCACGCTCGACTGCTCACCGTATTTTGCTATAAAATTCAGTGTTTATAAAAACTGACAGAAAATGACCAGCAAGTACGCACTGACTTCTGTATAACAATAAGTGAGATGGTGAACAGGAACGATCTAGATTTGAATAACCTTGGTTAACCTTTGTTTTGCTTCCGCCCGAATTTTTCATTCTCACGAAGGTCAAGCTTGTCACTCCATCTCAGACCTACAGTTTAACGCGGAATCCGAACCACGCCCCACCAGCAGCCCAGCCATTTATTTACCAACCAATTTCTATATTGTGTGGAAGGATGAACAGCTGGGTTTTGCTGCGCGCCGCTTGCCGTCACCGGGTCTCGATCCCTGGGCCGATGGATTCGTAGTCAGCGACGCTAACCACTACACCATCGAGGGGGGAATAACAATCTTTTTACTGCAAAGCTGGGCACTTGCGGTTTTTTTTGCGGTACTGCGGTACTGCGTACTACCGCACTACCAAACCGGTACCGCATAACGCAGTACCGCAAAGGATCGCTGAAAGTACAGCCTGTACTTTCAGCGATCCTTTGCGGTACTGCGTTATGCGGTACCGGTTTGGTAGTGCGGTAGTACCGCAGTACCGCAGTACCGCAAAAAAACCGCAAGTGCCCAGCTCTGCTTTTTAGTGATGAATACAGCATTTATTTAAATTACTTTTTCAACAGGCAGAATTACAGATACTGGAGTTTGCAGAAACTTTACGTCTTTGAAGAAAAACCTTTGCACCCTCCCAACGTTGTTGTATGGTGCGGACTAACTGGGAATCAAATTATTGGACAATATTTCTTTGAAGATGATAACGGTGAGCTGCAAGAGTAAACTCTGAAAGTTACAAGACAATGTTGGAGGAGTTTCTTACGCCTCGTATACGTTGTATACGTTGTAAAAGTCGTGTCAGGAATCAAATTTGGTTTCAGCAAGATGGAGCGACAGCTCACATAGCTGTACTATGTATGGCTTATCTCTGGCAGCAATTTCCCGAAAGGCTCATCAGAGGAGGTGAAGACATCAACTGGACAGTGGACACCTAGGTCCCCGGATTTTTTACCCCCTAGATTTTTAGTTGTGGGGGTTATTTGAAGGCAAAAGGTCACAAACCATACCAGAACTAAAGCTAAGAATTGAAGAAGTAATTCGACCTATACCAGCGAAAATTCTTCAAGATGTCATTGTAAACTTTTCCAGAAGGCCGCAATATCGCTTGAATCAGCAAGGACGACGCTTTCATAATATTTTAACATAGAGTAGGTACTAAAACTATGTGAGTTTTTCATCTTGTTGAAAGTTGTTTCATTAAGATAAATTAAAGAGTAAAAAGGTTATAAGCTGTTAAAGTTGTATACAATGCAGGAGGGGGTTAAAACGTAAAATACCTCTGGACGCGAAAACGTTATGCGTTTCGTCAGTTGTTTAAATACATGACAAGTTGTGCTAGTTTTTATCCTGTCGTAGTGCAGTTGCTAGCGCCCTCACATTTCTTCATATATACAGGGTGTGTATAAAGTAACGCAAGTGAAGAGATAAATCTGATTTGAAATGGATTAAACTACTGTAGTTTCGTGATACGCTGTGCAAGAGCCTATATGGAGGCCAGTGGTGGACATTTTCAACACCTCTTATGAACCTTGCTATCGAATATACACTTGTTGTAAAGTACATTTAATAATATTACTTGTCCATGTTCACTTGCGTTAATATAATTCAAATCGGATTTGTCTCTTCACTTGCGTTACTTTATACACACCCGTTGTGTGTGTGTGTGTGTGTGTGTGTGTGTGTGTGTGTGTGTGTATATAAATTATTTCACGAAGGTAACACGTGAATAATATTTATGATGAAAATAACCACGAAGGAAAAAGGAAACACGGAATGGTGTTCAAGCGCTTTCGTCTAATGACAGTGTTCCTGAGGATGTCATTAGACGAAAGCGCTTGAGCACATTCTGTTTCCTTTTTCCTTCTGGTTATTTTTATCATATATATATATATATATATAATATTTAGGAGAAATCCAATGACAAGGAGAAATGTAAATGCCATGAAAAGTCTTCTTTAATGCGCAACGTTTCGAGCAATACGCTCATCTTCAGGCTGTATAATAACAATGTGAAATTACAATCAATAATTGAATGAAAAACAAGACAAAGAAAAATTTCTATAACCTATTCATAAAGGCAAATTTTAAAAGACTGAAAAAAGAGGGTTAAATTCTAAGTTATACAGATTTACATATAAAATTAAGAAGCTATTTTTAATTACATATAGTAAATGTGAAATTAATACACTGGAAAAATTAACAATAGTACACTGGAATAATGAAACTAACTAACCTTTTACTGCAATTTCCGAGGCTAGACTGATTTAAGCAGAGGCAAAACGAGAAAACATAAGATGGTGAGGGCGATTGGGGAAGGGGGGATTATAAGGAATTGGGGAAGGAGGAGGGATTATAAGAAATTTAACGGGACAGCTGATGAGTCAACATTTAGCGTAGGAGTCAATGTTTTAATGTAAAGCGATTCCAAAATTCTAAGTGAGTTGGGACAAGTATTACAACCAAGAATTTTAAAATTGTCTAAAGTGACATCAGTTTTACATTTTATACTGTGTTCCCGAATACTAGAAACTTCTTTAGTTTTTAAAATTTTACCTGTTCGGCCACTTATTCCCATATGCGAATAAAATCTAGCCCTGAGAGAGCGAACAGTGCTGCCAATGTAATTCCCAAGGAGACACCTAGGGCAGGTAAATAAATATACAACACCGCTACGCAACGAGTCAGGGGTTCGATCCTTCGCTGAGAAAAAGCTACCTAAAGACGTTTTATTAATAAATATGATGCGGAAATCAGTATGATAAAAAAATTTCCTTAACAACTTTGTAAATTTAAGCTTAAATTCCTTATTCAAAGGACCCATTTCAGGTACCAAGAAATATTTTATATCCTTAGGCACTGAGTGTAATTTTTAGACAATCTCCCACTCATCTCAAGCCAATCTTCTATCGACGCTTCGTTGATGATTCGATAGCTGTCTTTGATAATGCGGTACAAGCGCAACAATTCTTTAACTTCCTAAATTCTTTGCACCTCAATATAACGTATACAATGGAAACTGAGAAAAATGGCTCCCTCCCCTTTTTAGATCTTTTAATTTCGAAAAACGGTGATTCTATTACTACATCAGTTTACAGGAAACCCACTTTCACTGGTTTGGGCATGTATTTTTTTAGTTTTACTGATTTCAACTATAAGATGTCTTGTATTAAAACTCTCCTGTTCAGAGGATATAATTTGACCTCTAGTTTTACCTTACTTAATGATGAATTTAATAATCTAAGATCATACTTTACCAATAATAGTTTTCCTGTTCAATATGTAGATAAACTAATTAGATCCTTCTTAAATAATGTTTATAGCCCTCAGCTTCCTTGTATTACAGTGCCTAAGGATATAAAATATTTCTTGGTACCTGAAATGGGTCCTTTGAATAAGGAATTTAAGCTTAAATTTACAAAGTTGTTAAGGAAATTTTTTTATCATACTGATTTCCGCATCATATTTATTAATAAAACGTCTTTAGGTAGCTTTTTCTCAGCGAAGGATCGAACCCCTGACTCGTTGCGTAGCGGTGTTGTATATTTATTTACCTGCCCTAGGTGTCTCCTTGGGAATTACATTGGCAGCACTGTTCGCTCTCTCAGGGCTAGATTTTATTCGCATATGGGAATAAGTGGCCGAACAGGTAAAATTTTAAAAACTAAAGAAGTTTCTAGTATTCGGGAACACAGTATAAAATGTAAAACTGATGTCACTTTAGACAATTTTAAAATTCTTGGTTGTAATACTTGTCCCAACTCACTTAGAATTTTGGAATCGCTTTACATTAAAACATTGACTCCTACGCTAAATGTTGACTCATCAGCTGTCCCGTTAAATTTCTTATAATCCCTCCTCCTTCCCCAATTCCTTATAATCCCCCCTTCCCCAATCGCCCTCACCATCTTATGTTTTCTCGTTTTGCCTCTGCTTAAATCAGTCTAGCCTCGGAAATTGCAGTAAAAGGTTAGTTAGTTTCATTATTCCAGTGTACTATTGTTAATTTTTCCAGTGTATTAATTTCACATTTACTATATGTAATTAAAAATAGCTTCTTAATTTTATATGTAAATCTGTATAACTTAGAATTTAACCCTCTTTTTTCAGTCTTTTAAAATTTGCCTTTATGAATAGGTTATAGAAATTTTTCTTTGTCTTGTTTTTCATTCAATTATTGATTGTAATTTCACATTGTTATTATACAGCCTGAAGATGAGCGTATTGCTCGAAACGTTGCGCATTAAAGAAGACTTTTCATGGCATTTACATTTCTCCTTGTCATTGGATTTCTCCTAAATATTAAATTGAAGCTCTGTAGAAGCAACCCGCATGATTATATATATATATATATATATATATATATATATATATATATATATATATATTATTTTTAACTCTAATTCCATGTATAGAATAAGAGCGGCACGGTGCTTATCATGGCATTTTTAACTCTTTACTCTACAAACAATCGGATGGAGTCGCGCGTCTGGAAAACAGGATTCTCATTCAGAAGAGAATCTCCAGTGATGTGATCGAAGGAAAAATGAAATTCACTAACTAGGGTTCAAATCCATTCTATCGAGACTTTAAAATGTTCAGGATATTACTTCATTTCACAACATAACCTCCCATCAGTGATGTCTGTTAAATATATATATATATATATATATATATATATATATATATTATATATAAGGAGGAGATTGTAAACATCAATCAACCAGGGAAGTACTCCCGGTGGTACGTAAAATATATATGTATATGATAAATTTCACAAATAAATACGTGAAATTAATTGGTGTTACTCACAAATAGCTAAAAATCAAAAGCGATTCCAACGCTTTTCGTAATTAAATTAGGGAGTAGATTCCATAAGAATCAAGAAAAGTGAAGCAGGAGCGACAGGAGAGAATGGGAAGAAAGAAAATAGGAGCATAAGAAAAAAGATGCCCGCGCGCTCAACCAGACGGCCAGATTACTCTAGATGTGAGGAAGCTCTCTAAATAGATCTGGGGGCAGAATTCCGGCCTACTAACCCGAGAAGGAGACTAGCATAAAAATGTGGTAAGTAGTTTGAAGGAACGGAACACCTCCCGCAGGGAGAAGAAAGGAAATTCACTCAGTCCCACTAGGCCATATGCTAGAAAACACAAAAGAGAGCAAAAATCAAAATGTCGGTTGCTTTACTTTTATCTTTTCGAGAAATGTTAAGGGGTCCCTAAAAAATGGAGAGAAAGGGAAGAAGGAAAACGAGGAAGATAAAAAATACCCGGGCTCAACCAGGCGTGCTTCTTTCAGATTGTCAGTATAGGTTCCGCGAGGGACGCTCGACTGACGATCTTCTTGCATATCTCTCTGACTCTTGGTCATCTTCCTTTCGGGATTTCGGTGAAACCTTTGCTATAGCACATATCAAAAGCTCTTGATAGAGTTTGGCACAAATCCTTAATTTCCAAACTGTCTTCCTTCGGTTTCTATCCTTCAATCTGTGTCTTCATCTCCGATTTCCTTTCTGGACGATCTATAGCTTCGGTTATAGATGACACTGTTCTTCTCCTAAAGCTATTAATACTGGTATTCCTCAGGGCTCTGTCCTGTCACCCACTCTTTTCCTTTTATTGATCACTGATCTTTTAAGTCGTACTTCCTGTCCTATCCACAACAATGCCGTTGATTTCACCCTTTATTTCTCCACCCGCTTCACAAAGCGTCCCTCTCAACAGTCACTCCATGCTTCGCGAGAGACGGCTATGGAGCATTGGAGCACCTGACCTCTGATCTTTCTACTATCTCTGATTCGGGCAGAAAAAACTTTGTGGCTTTCAATGCCTCAAAAACTTAATGTCTTCGTCTGTCTACTCGTCACAATCTTTCAGACGACTATCCCCTTAACTCAATCCTTCCTCCTCTCTTAACATTTTTGGCATTTCCTTTTCTCGTGATTTTTCTTGGAAAGATCACGTATGTTCTCTTTCCAAAACAGCTTCTAAGAGGTTAGGTGTGCTGCACCGCAGTTTCTTCACCCCCACTCAGTTGCTGTCTCTGCACAGGGGTCTTGTCCGCCCCTATATGGGGCGCCCATCATGCGTGGGGTGGCTCAACCCACACATCTCTACTTCACCGGTTGAGATAAAAGGCTTTTCGTCACCTCCTTAGAGACCTGGTGGTGATATACGATATAATCATTAGACTGATGTTAAAAAGCATCCAACTTGTAAAGTCATTTAAAAAATGTTCAAGAAAAAATAAATAATTATATAAAACATAATAATTGAGTGCAATTTTTTCCAATTTGTCATGACTCATTTTTTTAAATAAATACTGAATAGTAGCGAACCCCCTTTTTTTTAACTTTACAAAATGAGTAGAATCAGTAAGTAGAATCAATTTAGTTCATGGCTTTAAAAGATTAGTACTTTATCTTTATAGAAAGAAAACTCTTTAACTGCTTTAATGCAGCTTAAATTGACCCGTATCATCGTAAATCCAGCCTAAATCATTTATACTAACAAAGGAGCACGTACTAATTTTCCAAATACCGAAGCTATTTTGAAATTTTCTTTGAAAAAGCTACTTAGAATATGTACAGGGTGTTCAAAAAGTCGCGCTACAGTTGGAAAATTGGGAAACGTTTAGTAAACAAGTCCTGCACTTCTTGTGTGTACTTTCCATTACTTTTAAAAGAAATTCCACCAAAAACGTTCTCTCTGCAATTGTTGACACTATTGTTGCAGTGTTACGCAATGCAAATTTTAAATCCAAAGTTGTCAACGTCTGAAGATCTCAAATGAAATTGACACAATCTGAAACAAAAGAATGTGAATTAAAATTTGAAATACAGTATAATAATAAATGTTTTTTGTCATATAATAACTATGTACTAATGTAACTCATATATACAATAAATGTATAATAAATAAATTTTCCAAGTGTAGTGCGACTTTTTGAACACCCTGTATAAGCTCGGGGAGCTTACGATGCCTTGTAACATTTAGCAATAAATCCTTTTCTGGGTGTAAACACTGGGAGCAAACAGTAATTCTAAACCATACACACACACACACACACACACAGTGTAATTTGTTATATGTAAGTGTATCGACGTACTCACAAGCATGTGAGTACTTCGATATACTCCATGTAATTGAATTCGGTGCTTAAAACTTCCATCTTTTTGGTTTTCTGAACTGAATTTGCTTCGAACGCTGTGAATTTTTTTCTCTCTCTTTCTCTGATCCCAAAATATAAAAGGAATGTGTATCTGTATACGAACTATTCTTCCCATCGCTCGTGCAGACTTCGTACGCGTTCCTGTATGAAAGGAATGTGCATTCTGAATGAGCAAGCATGAAAATCCATTTATAGGCGATTCCTACACTGGCAGTTTTGCAATTGCGTCAACGCAATTCTTGACTACTGAATGCAAATTGCAAATGTAAACCATGTTTACGGTGGAAGGATTTTTGTTTTTTTTTTTAATTTCCCCACAACTGTATAATCAATGGCAATTTAATTACAATGAAGAAAGACATAAGTAATTCCATAAGCGCTGTGCTGTATATTCAGGGCGGTTAAAAATGTATCTCCCTACATAGTGCATTTAAAATTGCATACTACATTTAAAATTGGAGTACAAGAATATTTATGAATGCTAATAAATTATTATTATTATTATTATTATTATTATTATTATTATCATTATTATTATTATTATTATTATTATTATTATTAACTTTTAAAATGCAGAGATTGCATGGTCTTGCACAAACTGTGGCGTTCTTCATTGGTTTATAACTAAAACAATTATGGTGTGTATATATATATATATAAAACGAGCGAATATTAAATGTATCTTTATTAATGTTAATTAATTCATTGATTTTAACTACTTTTTGATAGTGGCATAAGAACTATATATATATATATATATATATATATATATATGTTAAACACAGACCGTGCATGGAACAAGGAACTCTTCTGGGAAAATTAAATCCACTATAGTCCGAATAAGTAATGGTAAATGACAAATACCATAGTTTTTCTTTTTCATGATGCTAGCCCGACGTGGGCAACGGGTCTCTCGCAAAGAGGTCCCATAAATATAGCTTCCCTCACCAGCTATCTGCAAAGCAGACAGGAATGCAACGAGTCTTTTGCTTATATTGAGGTTCTAAATGTAGCAGGGCTAGGCTGCTTTAAACCCTAGATCCATGTCCCAAAGCTGGATCCTGTCTGCTTTGCAGATAGCTGGTGAGGGAAGCTATATTTATGGGACCTCTTTGCGAGAGACCCGTTGCCCACGTCGGGCTAGCATCATGAAAAGAAAAACTATGGTATTTGTCATTTACCATTACTTATTCGGACTATAGTGGATTTAATTTTCCCAGAAGAGTTCCTTGTTCCATGCACGGTCTGTGTTTAACATATAAGTTTCTCAGGGGACCATTCTGAGTTTGTATATATATATTATATATCAGTGGCGACTCGTGACATTTTTGTTCAGGCATGCAATGTTATGGAATGGAAGAAAAACATCCGCCTAACCCTCTTGCCCAAACTTTGCATATTGTTTACATAGAACTTAGCAAATTAAAGGTGTTTTACAAACTTTTGGGGACCTCTTTGAAGGAAAGTTCATTTAATGTTAGGCTTAAATATGCGAACAAAAAATTAGACATATTTATATATAGTAGTTACCGAATTGATCTAAAGAAAAAGATACAAATTTAAAATTTACCTTAAATAATTGTGAAGCATTATTTGAATTGAAATTCTGCTCTCCTAGTTTTCCTGCAAATTCTTCGATGACCAAATTGTAAAAGTACTCTCGATTCTCCATAAGCTTCTTGAGGAAATTTTTTTCAATTGAAATTAAGGCAAGATTACATAGCCTTTCTTCACTTTGGGAACTCCGTAAATAACTTTTAATTCTTTTAAGCGCAGAAAATGATCGCTCAACACTTGCTGTCGATATTGGTATAGTTAGAATCAAATTCGTCAATTTATATATTTCCTTAAGACCTTTGTGCATTTCGCTTTCCAGTAGATATTTTAGGAGCTCAGCAACATTCTTTTTGGCAAAAGATTTGTGCGAATATAAAACACAATTCAGAACGGAGACGAGGAAACTCAAAAAATGAATTGTAGCTTCTTTTCAAAGATTCAAAAGCTCTCTCTGGGAAAGTAACATCATAGAACTCAAATTTTTTGCAATCTAAAAGCTCAATGAATTCCAATTTTCCATTGAACTGAACGCTCTTTCATTTGAAGAAGTATATTATCGAATATTTCATGAAATAGTTGACTATACTTCTCTTGTGGAGAAAGACTCTGTTTCCTTTTACATACAGGTTCACCACATCTTTCTGTTATCAAGTCCCACATATCTGCAAATTTTGTATCCCTTATTTGTTTGATTTTTTTCATAGTGCTTTCAACGGTGATTGAGCTATACACAATATCCATAGATTTTGTTTGCAGCACATTAAATAGATATTCAGTAAAAGGAAAAATTGAAGAAAATACTTCTAATAAAAATAAAAATCGAAAGTATCGATACCAGCAAGCAATCCGCGTGCACTATTTTTTGTTTTTTCATCAAATTTCTTTGGGTTTTCAAGAATGCTTTTTAAAAGATCTATTATATCTTCTTTATTTTCCTTAACTCTTTCAACTAGACGAGATGAATAGTTCCACCGCGTTGGAGCCAGTTTAGGGAAACGCTTTCCAACAACTTTGTCAAGCATTGAAGTTCGCTTAGTTGAACTGCTGAAAAATGATGACAAACTTCCTAATACTGAAAAAAAATTATTACATTCGGAAATTTCAGCGACAGCATGGGATAAAACAAGGTTAAGTTTATGGGCGTAGCAGTGAAGAAAAATAGCCTCTGGTACAGTTTCTCTAATCTTTGTTTGTACTCCATTAAGATCGCTCCCCATAACAGCAGCACCGTCGTAGGTTTGAGCAACTAATTTTTTTCAAACAGCCCAGTTCACCTAGTTGCCTTATAGATAAATCAGAAATCGCTCCTGCACTTCTATCATTGCTGACGTCATTGAATTTTATAAATCGTTCACAAATCTCTCCATGTTTATTAACATAACGAACAACAGTAGAGAGTTGAGAAAAACAGCTGACATCAGATGTTTCATCTAATAAAATCGCCACATACATGCAGTCGATAAGCTCACGTTTTATTTGTTCTAACATAACTGCACTAATAGATTGAATTATGTCATTCTGAATAGCAGATGATGTTCCCTTAAAAACAGTCGCAGTTTTTAAATGGTTTTGAAGCTTTTCATCGAATTCTCCCATACAAAATACCAATTCAATATAGTTACCCCTATTGTCAGCGTTTTCTTCTTCATTGTGACCGCGAAATGCTAATTCTTGCATACCTAAAAAACATGTTATCCTAATCAAACGTTTCAAAATTTCTCGATTCTTATTAACTTCTTCGTTATGTCTGGAAATGGCAACTGATTTCTGCTTGTCGAGTATTAAATCAATTCTTTCTGACTTTCCAAATGTTTTAAGATCAACAAATGCATTTATGTGAGCAAGAGATTTTTCATGGCGAGAAATTGCAGTATGTAAATTGTTTAAATCGTCGTATCCACGACTAACAGAATTTGAATGCACCTATAAAACTGAATGCATGCCGTATTATTTTCATTAATTAAAAAAAAATCAGAACAAAGCTTTTTAATTATTTTTAGTAAAAATATTAAGTAAATTTTCTAAGCATATTTTAAAACATATTGCCTTTTGAATTTAGCTATGAGGCTCAAAAAAATATCTTATGGATAGTGAGAAGTCTCCTTAAAAAATTGCCCAAGGCAAGGCGGTGTAAACAAAATCATGTCTTATTTCACTAGACAATTAAGAACATTTTTCTGTACCCAGACTGAATTAGTGAATGCTTTAGCTACAAGTATTTCGATCTGTGTACAGAAAAATGTTCTTAATTGTCTAATGAAATAAGACATAATTTTGTTTACACCGCCCAATAGCCAGTACATGCGTGATTGAAGCCTTAGCCTATTTTTAGTTTCTGAAAATTATTTTTGTCAATTATAATCCTTACTTACATCTGAAAAGAGAACATATTTAACGCGCATGCATTGCATGCGTTGCATTCATTAAGAAATCGCCACTGATATATATATATATATATATATATATAAGCAAACACCACAGGGAAAAGGAAACACGAAGTCCGAGCGCTTTCGTGATATATTCACATTATCAAGGAGAAACAGAAAATAGCTTTTCCTATTTTCTGTTTCTCCTTGATAATGTGAATATATCACGAAAGCGCTCGGACTTCGTGTTTCCTTTTCCCTGTGGTTGTTTGCTTATTAATAAGAGCACGTGTTATTCTGTGATTTTAGTGCATATATATATATATATATATATATATATATATATAAACGTATAATCACGTTCTTTTGCATAAGCAAAATTTATCCTTCACCAGGATTCGAACCCTATTGCTCTTAACTTTCTCTTGTCGTAGCGGATTAACGCTTAATGATAAATTATATGTATGAGTAGAGGAAAAAGAGCCCTGGCAAAATTGCCTATTCTATTGATTAAAAAATCAATAAATATGTAATGTTTTGCAGTCTAAATTCATTGAAAAATCAATGGAACAGGTGATTTTACTCGCATACTTGCAAGGTCCTTGTTTAAGCTTTTCGGAGGATGTGTACGTCGAATGAGTTTGTAGATTGTGAAAGATTTCCTGTACAGTTACTGCTCATGTTGTATCATCAATTTACCTAGGGTTATTTGATTGGGAAGATTGTGGTCAAAGTGAGAGGCGGATAACGCAAATTCTCACCCTTGTTCGTGTCACAATTCATATCATCAAAATTTTCGCCACAGACGAGAAGCTAACCATCAACCAAGACGACCATCAGTAGTTAAAGGACGAACACGACGGCTATAATTACTTTCCAAGTGATGTTCAAACTGTGCACAAGTGTCTGAGATATCGCAAATGGAATCACTCTATCACAAGATGCAAGTCAATGTTATTCGCATATTGGGATCTTGTTTGCGGTCTAAATTGGCTTTAAAGTAATAGCTGGGACAACGATTTGGACTACTGAGAAGACCGATCTGATCTGGCTTCATAGAGGGGCGTCTTAATTCTATTGATTCATACCTGTTCTTAAGAATCCTCTCTTTATATTGTTTTAACTTATTATTTCGTAGCAATACACATATGCAAAAAGAAGGATTGCTGTATCTTCAAAACTACCATTCATGGAAGAGAAATAAAGGGATTGCAGGTGAACAGTGAACGGTGAAGGCAAGGAAGGGTTTATAACGTTCAAGACCAGCGTCTCAAAGCAAATAATACTTCTTGGGGGAAGTGTCTTCTAACTATTCTCTAAGTTCCAGGTCAGTCTCACTTTGTTCTTCTCTACACTTCATAAAATAATCAATTATCACAGTGTAGACATGCTCGAGTATGATATCAAAATAACGCACATCATCTGCGCGTGCACCTAATAACGGTTTCAGGTTGAGGAAGGCAATTATTCCAAATAGTCTTTCGAGGATGAACCGGTGCCGAGTAGGTACTAAGCCATCATTAACATTGTTTGTACTGAAGGTTTTTAGATTAGATTTCCACATCAATTTTATATCAGCGCAGGGTTGAGCTCTATCACGACTCGCAGTTAACATACAAATAATAGAATATGAGAGGGTGTCAGTCAGGGGCGGATCAAAGTATCGCGAGGCCCTTGACCAATATTCCCCGCGGGGTCTCATGACACCAAAGATATTACCGATGACCTGACCATAATCACAATTAAATCACAAACCGAATATAAAACTGGAATTAGTCTTATAAAAACTTCAATGACAATAACATAACAAAATAAACATATTTCTCTATAAGGTGAGAAAAATCCATATTTAAGTTGTCATATTAGGACAAAAACTAAATTTAACCATTTCATAAATTCCAATCATATAGAAAAATTTAAAACAATGTTATAAGCACTTGCCTGCTACACAGAATGTACAGACAGCTGGGAATGACCAGATTGAGTTATTTTGCAAAGGTTTTATAGGGTTTTGTATGCCGCTTAGATGATACTTTTTGAGAAATTTTTCTCAACTATTAGCTTCGCCATTTTATCCGTTTGTTTGTCAAGAAATGAGTAGGGTTTTCATTTCATCGTTTAAAGCGCGAGGCCCTGGGCCATGGCCTACCTGGCCCTTGCGTTAATCCGCCTCTGGTGTCAGTGACCGTCACGATTGTAGCACTCGCGGTAGCTGGTATTTCATAATTCTCTTCCGCCCACTTCTCAACCAGAGAAGTGGGTGGAAGTGGGCTGATTTTTAATAATTTATATGTATATAGTAGGAAGGGAATGGAGGGTACGTCGTCCCCCACTTCCTCATCCAAGGAAAATGTCGGTCACTAAAGTACATAGGATGACGCACAGGCACACATATATTTATATACAAAAGATTTATATTAATTTTATATTTACTTTTGTTTTTTCCTTATGACCATCCTCTTTATCAACCATTGTTTACACTTATCACACCCAACCAGCTATTAGTTAATTATGTAATAGATGCACACTATATTTCTTTATTGAAGTGTGTGTGCTATTTTCAGCGAATTTGGGCTCTGTAGCCCATTAAAATTTAAAAATAGAACATAGAACAATGGTTTAGGTGACTCCACACTTTTGTATATATATATATATATATATATATATATATATATATATAATGTTATAATGTTATAATGTTTCAGACCAACAAAGACCCTAGGATCCACTCATGGCTGGTCTACCAAACTGTGTTCGTAATCGTGTATTGTGTATACACATACGAGGAAAAGTGTAGGTGTGGCTGTAAAGACTGTACAGTAATGTAGAAATGTGTGTGCACCCATTATGGGTCTCCCATTTAAAGGTGTTTGTGGGGCAAGTGAAGATCATGAGTTTTTCAATACCTCACAGTACTATGGGGGGCACCGCTCGGCAGAGGAATCTCTTTAAATGGGGTGTGTAAGGACAGAGAGTATCCCCTAACCCAAGACGCTGCCTCCCTATATCCCACAACACTTGTGTTGAGCTGTGGGATCTATCCCCAGAAAGCCTTAATTTTACTACCTTAAACTATACCCTTTCTATCAACATGCGCGTCCAATCGATTCTTAAACATGTTTATAGACGTGCTACTAATTACTTCTACCGGCAAACTATTCCAGCTATTTACTATTCTATGCGTAAAAAAGTTTTTCGCAACTGCTGTCTCGAACCTTCTACTTGTCAACTTACACCCGTTATTTCTGGTCCTATTATATTGAGATATTTCGAAAAAGCTATCTCTATCTACGTTATCAAACCCATTCATAATTTTGAAAACCTGGATTAGATCACCCCTTAACCTCCTAGTCTCGAGTGTAGTCAATTTTAACTCTTTAAGCCTATCCTCGTACGACTTTGACCTAAGAGACGGAATCATCTTAGTTGCTCGTCTTTGAACTCTTTCGATTTTGTCTATATCTTTGCGCATATGCGGATTCCAAAATTGGACCGCGTACTCCAAATGGGGTCTAACTAATGATTTATAAAGAGGAACTATAATATCGCGCGATTTGTACTCAAAATTTCGAGCTATAAAACCTAACACTTTGTTCGCCTTATTGACC